>JANZXR010000008.1:804561-822104 GCA_027575705.1 Erythroxylum echinodendron | reverse complement strand
AATTATGATGTTAGGGATATTTGGGATATCCTTGATTATTTACTGCTGGAATCACGCTGCTAGTTGTTGACTAATACTCAGATATGTTTTGAGGCTTTTAAGAATCTGTATGAGGAGATATTGGCAGTAACTAAGAGAACGCATATTTTCGAGACAGAATGCTTATTAACCACCATGGTTCAAATAAAAAAAAAAGATCATTTGGAGAAAGCCAACGCAGAATTATAGTGAATTACTAGGCCTGATTATGTATGAATATATAGTTGTACCTAAAATACATAATGATTTTTATTGGTAACATGATTAATCCGATTCGTTATGTGCGTATAATCCATAAGACAAACTAATCTCGGAGGGCTCCTGATCAAATCCGGTAGTACCTATCATCAGTAAGGCTTTTCACCGACGTAATTCCCAGGAGGATCATAGTTACAAGTCATAAACACATCACCGTCGTCACAAACTACACGAGCACAGCCAATTCTCCTCGTTGTCTTCCACACTATTTGCGTATAGTGCCCGCACATTTGTCCCTCGTCGCATTCGTTCGTCGGATAGTGGTAGTACTTCTCTTCACCAGCCCAGGTTCCTACTGCATCAGTCGGTGTCCAGGAAGAACCACTGCCCCAATAAATGTTCTCTCCAAGCTTGAAGTTATCTTCAGGGAACGAGTGTTTAAGTTCGCAATCTGCTTTCCTTTGACCAGCCCACCACCTTGCGTACCTCTCCAGCTGAAAATCCCACATCAGAGGTAGCTCCCACTTGGCTGCTCTCACCAAGTTATGAGCAAACAAAAACTGTAGTGACTCTCCAATGCAACCCCAGCAGAGTTGCTTTGAAATCTTGTATATGGTCTCGTTATCTGGTGGTTTTCCATTCGATGGAAATGATTGGCTGGTGGTCAGTAGTATGTTGGTTGAGAAGGTGATGAAGAAGAGAATAGAAAGAAGCGGAAGGTGTTGCTTCATATTCTTAATCCGAATGTGTATGGCACCAAATTTGTTGTGGCGCTGCATTCATTTATATTGACTTCAGGAAGACACTGTTATCTACAGCCAGAAAAACAAAAACAGGACGCAGATATGGAGTGTGAGTTATGAAGTCCAATCATTGCTGAACTGTACTATGTATTGAGTGGTGACATGAGTAGTGTGAACTGGAAGCTGGATAGTGTTCTTAAACAAGTTATTGGTTGAATTGCTTGGCAAAATCTATCAAACACAGCAGACAGACTCTCGTGAGCTGGGTTTATGTTTTGCCCGTGATACTATGTTGTTTGTATTACCGGACATTGGTGTCCACCACCACCACGGTGGTTGGTTCTAGAAAATTTTAACGGACGCGTGGCACGACTGGTACCGTGAGTCTTCTTGTTTTTTCCCACGTTTCATCGTCATCACATGGTCTTGGAACTGCAACCCGACACACAAAAGAATTTCAGATTGTTTGTTAGTTGATACGGTTGGAAGAAACAATAAAGCTCGTCATGTTTCCTTCAATCATCAACAACGGCCTCTAGTTAACGAAGTAACACTACAACAGAAGGGGTCCCTAATTCGTTACTGAATATTTAGCGATGATACTAAATCGTTGTCCAAATCGTTGCAAAATGTCGGCAGGCAGCAAAATACTATAAGCAACGTTTTCACCAAATTGTCGTCGATTATTTTTTGCTATGAACTGAATACGTAGCTAAAAGAGATACTAAATTATCGTTAATGATATTTTAACGCGCTTAATTTTCGTGGCTAAATGGAATAATATTTAGCAACCAATAGACAAATCGTCACCAAAATTATTGCAATGATATAGCGGCTGTAGCAAAAACAAGAATTTCTGCATTTTTTGAAACGTAGTCAAAAGTTATTGGCAACATTTTTCAAAACGTAGTTAAAAAATTTTGGTGATAGTTTTAAAAACATGGAAAAATCTTTTTAGTTTTGTTTTAATTTTGTTAATAAACATTATTACTAAACATTTTATCTTGTTAGTTATAATTATTGGTAAAAATTTTAATCCATGTTATTGTATGTAATATTTAAATTTTTTGTTTTATAATTTATTATATAAAAATATAATTAAAAATAATTAAAAATTGAAAGCGTTTTATATAAATGATAAAATATCATTAAATGCTAGTTACAAATTTTAATAAAAATAGTTATGTACAATCTAAGATTCATTTTGATCGTCACTATTACTTACATAATTCAAGTCAAGTATTCATTTGATCACTTTTTTAATCTTGGCCAACTTTTGTTGATTACGTTTTAACTTTTATTCATTACATTCTAATTTAGCCTTAAGTGACTAGTTTTCTTCTTCAAGATGGTCAACATGTGCCAGTCATGATGAGGATGAAGCAGTCAGCTTAGGGCCAAAATCAAAACCTTTAATATAGCCGGATCTTGTATCGAGCATGTTGTTGCAAAAGTTATCTAAATTTGACTTATTTCGTTAGATAATGATCTTTACAACAACTCCTGCATCTTATTCTAAAATTTAAAAAACAAACTAATATTCAATTCAAATATTATTAGTTAGTACTACTTAAATAAATAAACTTAAAATTTAAATAAATTTTTATCCTTATATAGTTATTTTGCACTTCTTCTGCATTCAACCTTGACTTTTTTCATAGTGAGTGAGTTTATATAGTGTGATTCTATCAAATTTTTGCCTATGTAGTTCTTTTTCACTTTGTTTTATGAAAAAAAAATTTGAAAATACAATAAATAATATTGTATTTACTAATATAATTATAACTTCTAAACAAAGAACAAATGATTTGAAACTTTAATTGTGAGAAGTTTTCATTTGTTTTCTGTTAACTTTAGCTTTCTCATACTTTTCCGAAATAAAGAAAAGAAAAAAGTCATTAAATTGTGTAACAAGATTAATGAAAGCAAATGTGAAAAGAAAGAAGACAAATCTCAACGTTCGTAGAGGCCCAATAATCACACATTTGGCTCCAATTTTTTGAAGACATTTATTCGTGAACATAACTCCTTGTCTCCTCATAAGTAGGAAAAGATTTGTAGTATTTATGTACTCGATAACGATGATCCTTGACACTTTGTTTCAACAGTGAAATCACACAACTTGAAACTTTAGGGTTGTCAATATCAACGATATTGAGCTTTATCTGTGAACAACAAGTAAAAGTGAAATTAATTTTTAAATAAGTAAAACAAAATTTCATATAATTAAATAAATTGAAAAATTACTGAAACTTTGTCCAAAATATTTTGTAGCAAGTTGTCTTCCTTCAATTGCTTGACACGCTGAAGACAAGGCACAAACGAAACCCAAACATAAATACTTAGACTATTAAAGTAGAACATAAAAATTCATCAATAATTTTAAGAATATTCCAAACAACAACACTTTTTCACGACCTCAATTATATTCACACAAAACCCAAATACAAATACTCGTACTATTAAAGCAAAACATATGGTAAACATTAGTTGAACGACTTACGTGGATGGACACAGACAATCACATACTACAAAGAAGAAGGACGAGATTGGACGATTATCTACACTCTTTAACACAAAACAGGGTCTGCAAAAAAGACAATTTCGTATTTATTATAATACACTTCATTTGTTCATAGAGTTGGGTCTTAGGACTTAAAATGTAGAAAATGCTTATAACTATGTGATAGGGCTTAGAATGAAATTTATATGATTAGAGTGAATCTTAGGACTTTAAAAACGAAAAAAAAAGCCTAAACTTAAGTTTTAGGTCTTGGGAAATGGATAAAATGCCTAGAATACATATTAAGGTTTTAAAATAAAGAAAATTCTTATCATAAATTATTATAATGGGAATCACACTTTTACTTAGATCGAAGTTCTATTTGGATCACTCCAAAACTCTCCATTTTGCCAATATTTATTTCAAAGACAAACTACGTGAAAATCTTGATATAATAAAATATGAATGAAGACATGCTAACAAGTGCACTAATTGCAACAAGTAATAAAGTGAAGTCCTTATAAAGGAATTGAATATTGATCCTACAAGTACTGATAAACTTCTAGCTCTCATTCCTACACTTAATTTAGATGATCAAAACAAAAAATGAATTATCCTAAAGTAATCTAACATTAAAACAAGTAGAGAGCTTAACCAATAAGAATTAACTAAGTTAGGACTTTAGCTGCTCCATTCTTTTTGGATGAATCGAAGTACAGTAATACGTGCAATAGACATCATTAAAGAATTGTTTATGTATAAATTTATAGATATAAACAAATTTATATAATTTAAATACAAATATAAATAAGGCAAGTGAAAATATATGAAATATCATATAAATGTCAATTATAATTAACTTCAAAATTATTAAGCACAAGTATTATTAAAAATTTATCTTTTTAATATTATTATTTTTAAGAATATTATCATACACAAAAATTTATTAAAATTTTCCAAAGAAAAATATAAGATATAAAATCTTAACTTTTGAAGACCAAATTTCAGCTTTTAGCGACAATTATCGATAGACTCCAACACTAGTGACGAATTTAGCATGACGTTGCTAAATGTTAACCCTTTTAGGACAACTAGAAAAAATTGTTGCAAAATATACTTCTTTAGCAATGATTATATAAAATATTGCAAATACGATAACGTTCTGTGACGAATAGCCAATTCGTTGTCAAAAGATTACTTTGTAAATTGCTACAAAAATTTTTATCACCAGTAGTTTGTTATGTTGTAGTGTAATGTTAAGAACAACTTACAGAGGCTGTAAAAGGAAACCACGTGAATAGAGCAATGTCAAATGCTGGAGGATTCACCTTAATTACTAGGGATAGATTTATTTCTTATATTCTATTTATTTTACGAAATTCGACACAGAATGAAAGCTTGGAAATCATATGAATAATTATTAGATAAATCGAGCCTAAAGTTAATATTTGTTTGTTTGTATAACGAGATATTTAAAAAATAAAAAATTATTATTTTAATAATCCTTATATTGAATATTGTTTACATTTTTCTACATTGATAAGTAGTACTATGATTATGAAAATCATTAAAATAATATTATTTTATAAATATAAAATGCATGCTTAAAAATAGTAAAACACAAATAATTCGCTAACAAAATTATTTAATTTTTTATATGAATTCAAACTTAAAAAGACCCTCGTGACTTAAACCATTTCAAAAGATAATTTTTTTGGAAGATTTTAAAAAGATAATTTAGAACCACCATATTTAATAAGATTACCTTACGAACGGCATGGTTTGGGATTACACAATAAAAACATGCCTTTAAGCAATATCATGGATTGACAAAAACCATGAGAGTACAATTCAATCAATCTACCAAGACATTAACATCATTATAATATTCGAAATATAATAGAATCCTAAAACTAAACTGTCCCCATTTGACCAAAAATCATTCGTTGAAATATAACGAGATTCTTTGAACAAATGAAGGAGGATTAAACGATTTATTTGCTCTATTCACATTAACAAAACTATCTCTAGCAAATTAGCATACGTCATGCTTGGGGCATGAGTGAAAAAGTGAAAATCGTTTAACTCTTCAATCTTGTTATATTGAAATTCTTTAAAGAAAAATGAAGTCAGCATTAAAACAAACATTACCAAGAAACGAGCGAATGAACTCATCCCTTCTTTAACCCATACACGTGAATCTAAACTTGGCCCAGATAAAGTCATTTGGACATTGTTTTACTGTCATAAATGCAGAGTACGTCTATTTTGCAAAGATTTTTACATAGAAATCTAATAGGTTTATTTTTCCTATAAATCTTTAAGTCGGGCATAGTCTATATATTGGGTGAAAAATAAATTTTTTTTCATGGGTTAATTAATTTTAATTTTTTTTTAGAATTGTTAAAATTTGAATTTATTTTTATAATATTTACTTTTTATTAAATATAAAAATAAAATACATATAAAGTGCAAATTATATATTAATCAATTAACTATTGTTGATAATGGGTTAAAATTTTATTTTGAGCCAATTTTAATTAGTTTAGATTAAATTTAAAAACTAAATTATCTTTTGATTAGTTCATCATATTGTATGTGTTTCATTTCTACTTTTAATGAAAAATTTATTGTAAATATTTTAAATTTTCAAAATACAAAAAAATGTTTTAAAATTATAATTTTTTAAAGAGTAATTTAATTTGATTTGGGCTAACCTTATATGGAAACGCTTTAATTTAAAATTAATGTGTCAAATTTAAATTTTAAAATTCCAAATAAATTTTAAGTTTTAAAATTAATATAAATTCAAATTCATACTTCAAAAATAATATTATTTTAGACTCATCTCATGTGAAGTCTGAGTGTCTGTATAATTCAGCTTTTAAAAAATTTTTATGGCAAAAGTTATTTAAAAAAATGAGTGTTTAATCGTAAAATTTAAAAATATTTTTTAATAGAAATATTTTAAAAAAAATTTAAATACAACTTTTATAAAAATTTAAATTTGAACTTTTCAAAAATAGTCTATATACAAAAACTCTAGCCCATCTAACCATATGCTTAAAAAAAAGTCAAACGGCCACCGTCGCCGTTCCTGCTCCTATATGTCTATTATTTATTGCCCGGACATATTTTAAACATGTAGAGTAGATGAAGTTGACCAGTCCCTGATGGAAAATGAATCATTCCAAAAAGAGATTACCTCAAAAACATATGTAAATGTCATTACCTCAAAATCATATGTAAATGTCTTACTAAGTAATTAAGGAAACCAGACTGTTAAAAAAGCACCAAAAAAATCGATGCTTTGGGTTCACATTTATCTCTAATTAGATGATTCTCGATTCTTCGCTTACATATGGTGGCGGTCAGTTACACTCTTTCCTTTCCCAAGAACCCAACGATTCTCATCCCAACTCCGCCTTGTTCCCGCGTCCTTGAACGTTTCACTTCGCGGTTTGGATCGAGGCTCGCTTTTCACAGTGGCGGTGGTACGGTAGTGGTGACCGATCGGAAAATGATGGAGTGGTTGAAGAGAGTGGGGAGCGGCCGCGGTGGCGGCTGCTTCAAGGAAAGGAGTATGAGAGGGGTGGAGATTGAAACCGACAGCGGTGGCGAGGATGTGCTTGACGCGTCCGCTGCCCAGGGGAAAGTTTCTCCGGAGCACCTTGTTATCATGGTTAATGGACTTGTTGGCAGGTAACGAGTTGAGATAGGGTTGGTGATTTTAGGTTTCAATGTGGTTGTGTTTGGAATTGAAGTCTTTGGAGTTTGACTAAGTAATATAATTGGTTGCCTGGTTTGGAATTGTGAGGCTTTTAGGTCAAATTCCAAAGTGAAAATCAATTCTAGTTCTTGAAAAGTTGTACTCTTGTGCGATCAATATAGGTTGTAATAGAGATTCTATATGAATTTAGACCAAAATGTCTTGCCTTTGGAAGTTACTCCAAACATTTAAGTCTATTGAGATGCTTAATGTCGCATTGGTAGACACAATTAATTAATGGATTTCTGATCTTTTTATTGAAAAATCCTTTTACATCAATGCTTTGCGCAAAAACCACAGAGACATGATTACTCCAATCCTATCAAAAATCAAAGCACTGGTTTCGCTGGAGCCTTGGAGCTTCCTTACTGTATAATCTGTAGGTTTGAGTTGATTTGTCAAAATTTTATCGATTTCCATGGATATTTACCCTGCGTGCAAATGTCTTAAATTTGTGTGTTTTTTAATTGCAACAAACAAAATGATAAATAGAAACTTCTGTGTGCAGTTCTGCCGATTGGAGATACGCTGCAGAGCAGTTTGTGAAGAGACTTCCTGACAAAGTGATTGTGCACCGTATGTTTCAGTTCTTGTTAATTAGCTGTGATGCTACATAGTTATCTAACATTTCAGTAAATTGGAAATTGCTTTGCATCCTGTTGACAATGAATTTCCTCTTTTCTTGACCATATAGATATTACTTCTGAAAAACTTTCTTTTGGAGAGTCCGCAACACAAAAAATAAAGGCTTTATTGGAGATGCATTACAATGCCATGCTCCATGCGTAAATGCCATCTTATCTCCATTTAGAGAATTCTAAACTACTCTTTTGATGTTCATGGTGCTTTAAAATGATTGTCAGGGTTATTGCATTGTTGTTTACTTTAATTTATGACTGGCCATGACTAAACAGACGGCTACATACCAGAGAAGCATGAATGTATATATGTTCTTCTAGCATACCCCCGTTGGGGAATTTCATTTGTGAATGATGTTGCCACACTTAATATCTTCAATGCAGGCAGTGAATGCAACTTCTCGAAACTAACATTTGATGGTGTTGATTTGATGGGTGAAAGGTTAGCTCAAGAGGTATGACTACTTTTCTCCTGGGGATGCTTCAATTGTTGCATTCTATTTGCTATATGTTCCTTTTGTCTTCAGTAAGTGGCTGCGGGCAATCTTTAAAAAAAATAGATTTCATGTCTGTTGCAGGTATTGGCAGTTATCAGACGTAGGCCTGAAGTACGGAAGATCTCCTTTGTTGCTCATTCATTAGGTGGCCTTGTAGCAAGATATGCTGTTGCAAGACTCTATGAACATCCATCAAAACTCAATATTGCAAGTCTGTCTGCGAGTTCCATTGGTGAAGATCTTGTGAACTCAGTGCAGTGCCTTGGCCAGCCTAATGATGCTAGAATTGGAGGACTGGAACCTATGAACTTTATAACTTTTGCAACACCACATCTTGGCTCAAAGGGACATAAACAGGTCAACTGAGCAATGCTTCCACGAGCTTCAATTGTCATAAGCATGATGTATTCTTCACATTTCATTGCTTTTTCTTTGTTTCATTCGTCTGTGTACTTATGAATTTGTGTTATATTCCTGAATAATTTCCTTAACAGAAGACTAAGAAAGTTAAAATTGATTTATTGTAGTTGCTATGGTGTTGTGAAAATGAATCTTCTGAACATTTAGATTTTATTACTTTCTTTTCTACTTGGTGGTTGTGTTATATGTTTAATGAGAAATTTTCAAATTTGACCATAAACTTAGAGATTTTTGTTTGCATTTGATTCTACAGCTCCCATTCCTCTGTGGTCTTCCTTTTCTTGAGAGAAGAGCATCCCAGACAGCACACTTATTAGTTGGGAGGACCGGAAAGCATCTCTTCCTCACTGACAATGATGGTGGAAAACCTCCCCTTTTGCTTCAAATGGTTAATGACTCTGATGAACTACGGTTCATGTTAGTATTAATCATATACTATTCTTTGGTTGGCTGAAAGTTTAACTTCTGGTAGATAATATGATTTTTTTTTTTTTAACCATGTAGATCAGCTTTACGTGCTTTCAAGCGCCGTGTGGCATATGCAAATGCAAATTATGATCGTATCCTTTTGTTCTTTGCATTCGCATTTTTAAATTTGTGTATTTTTTCTCATAGATCTTAACTGTATCCATCAAGTTTTCCAATGTATTTTCCTTTAGTTAGATGAAGATATGGTTGGCTGGAGGACATCTTCAATCAGACGACAACAAGAACTTCCCAAGGTTTTCTGATAGTGATATCCAACTTTCTATTCTGATTGCCTGATTGGACACGTTCTCATATTTTCATCAAGAATCCTAGTTTAACTGTATTATTGCTGTCCTCTCTTTTAATTCCAGGCCAATCTTCTTGCGACAGATCAGAAATATCCACATATTGTACATGTTGAAAGAGAAATTTCGGAGAAAAAATATGAGAAAGTATCCGCAGTTGTTGGAGATAAAGAGACTGATTTGGAAGGTATGACAAACTTCTATCCATCATTATTTGCTCTGCTTCTTCTCTTAGACGTTCTCGATGTTACTTTGGTCATCCCTGCGGGTGATAATGGTTGACATTTATATCTGAGATATCTGATTAGATATGTTTTTTCCTTGATCAATTTTGTTTTTGGTATTCTGTAAGACTCTTCTTCTTCTCAATACCGCAACTCTTAATGATGCATACCTTTTATTCCCCATTCCCTTCCCAAACTGAAAGTAAAGCAACTCTCCTTCTAGGGCGATATTTGTTTGGAGACCTTATGGGAGTCTTCTCGTCGTCATTCCATTCTTTTTTAGGGAAAGAACCGACCCGGGGCGAGCTTCCCTTCTTTTCTGGATCTTGACTTGGGGAAGAAACTATCCTTAGTCCTCTACTCCCTTCGACCAAGTCCTTTTCTTTGGCACAGTATGAGGATGAGGCTCACTTCTGACTTATAACCCTATATTCAAAGGACTGACCTGCCGAAAATGACCCCTCTTTGATTTTGGCCTCTTGATCTTTGATTCGAGAGAAAACCCGCCAAGACTAATAAAGTAGGTCAAGAACATGATGCACACCTTTTATTCTCCCATTCCCTTTCCAAACTGAAAGTAAAGAGTATGATGGTTGGATTTCAATATCTTGCTGTCAAGCAAGCATCTTCTTTTTTCCTTGATTATGATTGCATAATCCTCCGAAGACGGTAGAATTAATATGATGGATAAAAGATGATGAATAAATACATAATAGAAGAATAAAATGCATATCCACAAAAGTAGAAAGAAGAAAAAGCCTGTTTAACTATAATATTGTTATAATTACCTATCAGATCAGACTTGAGTTTTGTCCATAATGTTCCCTATTAATCTATCAGACCATATGTTTGTGCATAGTGTACCCTATTAATCTATCAGACCATATGTAAGTTTTGTGTATAATGTATCCTATAGTGTTATCAGACGATACATAAGTTTTGTGTATAATGTATCCTATAGTGTTATCAGATCATACGTTCGTATAGTGTATAATGTATCTACAGCATTCTTTCCATCTTATGTTCATTTTTCTTTTCTTACACCTCGACTTCATAGTCGTTATTGTTTGACTTTGTAGAGGAAATGATCAAGGGTCTCACCCAAGTCCCTTGGGAACGCATAGATGTTAGCTTTCAGCAAAGCACACAACGATATATTGCTCATAGTACCATTCAGGCAAGTTTATGTTATGTTGTTTTTCTGTTCTGTGTAATAGCATGAATTGTCATTTAGACATGGCTGGGATATCTTCTTAAATATTCTGTAGAGCAGTTGTCTGTTAAATAATGGAATGGGGCATATTAAGTTGTTATTTTGGTTAGATGGATTGGCTTCTGGTGTTGTTTATGTTGGCAATTACTTTTTTAATTTACCAAGCTGGGAGTTAGTGACTGGAAATAGCTCTAATCAAAACGAATTTAGGAAAGGGAAACAAGCAATAAGGTTGATGTGTCTGATTGTTTGGAATTTGGTAACCATATAATGCTTGTCTTTAACTTGTGAACTTGCTTAATATTGTCAAAACATGAGGCAACTGGCGGTAGTCTTTTCATGCTTTATAAAGGAATGGCCTGTCTTTTTGGTAAAATGATAATCATGTACTCGTTGATGTACCCTTTCTTTGATTAAAGCAGCGGTCATAGGAAACTTATGAAGATAAATAAGTGATACTCTTATCAAAAGAGCTGGAGGGAAGAGAAAAATAGTGATGTAACAAGGAACTTGTTTTGAATGCTATCACTTTGTTCACACTTCTGTTTGACATTTTCCGACTAGAATGACATATCTAGTAGAAAGCCGGCCAGATTGCTGTGGTGGTCTATTACAAGATAAAAATTAAGGTCGTAATCTACTGGCTTCTTTGTAGTCATATCGTGTACTCAATGTTAGCTGCCTGCAAGATTTCTGCATACTTGGTATTTTATCTTCAACGAATAGTAATCTGCAATTAATTTTGAGTTGTAATTAATGGTCATTTAATTTGTGTTTTTCTCACATTTAGCTTCCCAACACATTCAGGTGAAGACCTATTGGTTGAATTCCGATGGTGCTGATGTTGTGTTTCATATGATAGATAACTTCCTTCTCTAGCAATAAGATAGTTGCTCTAGAGGTTGCACTCAGGCTGGGGATAAAGTGTACATTGGACATAAAACCGAACAGATATTTCAGATCAAGGGTATCAAGATGGTGATGAATCTTGTAACCCATTTTTCTGGTAGGCTAGAGTTTATGTGGTTTAAGTTGATGTATATCACGTTTTAACATTTTCTATTGATTTAGCAAATGGAAAATGATTTCTTCCTGTTCAATCTTCAGTCTTATAGATTGAATGTATGATTCCTATCGCTTAGCTATAATTTTATATTTAACTTATTTTCAATCTGTTTATTTGCTTGGCAAAATAATATGACCCTGAAAAATCTACACATTGTCAAAACAAAAGACTGATTTATCAAATAAAAAGAAGTGATATATGGAAGTCAAAACGGCAGCTTGGCCCAGGCAAAAGCCTATGTACATTAACATTTAATAAGTGCCAACTATAGGCCGAGAGCCGTCCGGTATAAGATCCTCCAAGTCCACCCCAGCTAGAAATTAGACAGTTCCTTTGTTAGACCAAGATCAAACCGCCGATCTTTCTCAATTTCATTGGAAGACAAAGAACAATTGAAATCTCCCACAATAAGCCTAGGATTAGAAACCATAAGCTGAAGAGTTGTTAAATCCTGCCATAACTTAGCCCTTTGGAAGCCAAAATTGGATGCACATGCAAGAGAAATCTGAAATACGGCTGAACTACCTTGAAACTGGCAATGGAAATGAATAAACTGGTCAAATTCTTGCATGGCTTGAACCCCAATCATTTCCGTGTTATAAAGGCAAATAATTCTGCCATTGAAGTGTGATCTATGATTGGAAACAAGCCGCCAATGAGCACCTAAAATCTTGGATCTAACAAGGGAGAGGGGGTACTTTATTTTGGTTTCAAGATGGCCTAGAAAACAAGGCTTTGTATCCCTCACTAGCTCCTTCACTAGAGATTTTTTGTAAGGGTTGTTTAACCCCTTAATGTTCCACACAAGGATTGACGTGAGAAGGGGAAATCCCCTGATACGGGTCAAACAACCAGCAGGCCGAAAAAAATTGGATCGTGTCAACTCATTATGGATGCAACACTATCCTAACTCTTTTATATATTTTGGCGAAAACTTGTCTTCGGATCACTCTTATATGTTATTACAAAGGATGACTAACAACATATTGGAAAGCGCTCCTTTTCGATTCTTCAATGGCTTAACTCAATTAGCGGGATTTACAGAACTGATTGAAAGTTGTTAGCACTGAAATTGTTGGATGCAAATGATTCCAGTTTATGCAAAAACTCAAGTTGGTGAAGTTTGCAGTTAAAGATTCCTAGCTAGTCGTCACCAGGCCTTCTCATCCTTTAAGGACAAGCTCTCACAAGCTCATAAGCGTGCTATGATTCTCCACACAGCACAGCTCTAAAAACTATGGAACCGCATTGCCTCTAAGAGTATCAGGAAGCTCTAAACTTTGAAACCTCCATTCTAAAAAAAAAGCCCAGGCTGAATAGGTTGAAATATGGAGATGTTAACTCAAAATTCTTTCACTCATCTTTATTAGCGCGACGGAATGTCAATAGAATAAATATGTTATATGACAGTGATTGCAAAGAGCTCTCTGAGCAGAAGCAACTACAAGAATTTTCCAGACACCACTTCCTGAATTTGATGGGTTTAGATCAATCCATAACTCCTAGTCTTCTTGTTTTACAATTATTTGATTGCTAGGTTGATTAAGATGCCATGGAATTGCTGGTTTCTCCTATTGCTATTCAAGATGTTAAAAGGGTTCTCTTCATTATGCATCCTTCGAGATCTCCAGGGTTGGATAGTTTCATGGCACTTTTCTTTCAAAGTACTTGGGACATCACGAGAACTCTTCTCAGGGATGTTGTGATGGAGTTCTTTGCTTCCTCAAAGATGCTCAAGGCAATGAATCAAACATACATTTGCTTGGTGCCTGAAAAACATCATCCACAAAGTATGAATGACTGTCATCCCATCTCTTGTTGCAACATTATTTATAAAGTGATCTCTAAGCTCTTTGCTGAAAGACTCAAGCGACTATCTCTAATGTTATCTACTTAGCTCAAGAAGCTTTCATTCCTGACAACAATATTGGAGATAATATCCTTCTATTTCAACTACTAATGGAATACAATTCAGGCAAGGATCTCAGAAGTTGTCTGATTAAAGTCGAATTTTATAAGGCCTTTGATATTATTAGCTGGAGATTCATACGAGTATGTTTAGAAGCTTTACAGTTGCCTTCCAAATTTATAGACTGGATAATGACTTGCACACAAACCCCATCTCTGAGCATTCTAGTGAATGGTATCCTTACTAAACCTTTTCAGATTACTAGAGGGATTCGATAGGGCGATCTTTTTTCTCCTTACTTATTTACTCTTGTCATAGAATGGTTCTCTAGATTGACCACTAAACTAATATCTTGCAATCGAGGTTTCCAATATCACTACCAGTGCAGAGCCCTCAACCTCACCCACTTAATTTATACAGATGATCTTCTGATACTATGTGGTACTGATACTCCTTCTCTTACTATGATGATGAATATTTTGGAATTATTTATTGCTTGGTCTGGTTTAAAGCACAACTCTGCAAAGAGTAGTCTTTACCTCTCGACGGATGTCAAGAATACTTCTAAAATACTAGAAATAATGGGGCTCAATCAACATTCTACTCCATTTTGTTGCTTGGGAGTCCCTGTTACTTCTTCCAAACCTAAATATTATGATTGCTTACCCCCTTATAGAACGGATCATGGCAACAGTGAATCCTTGGAAGAATATATTCTTATCCTATACTGCTAGGCTAACTCTTACTGCTTCAGTATTAAGCAGCTCACATTTATACTGGATGACCCATATTGCACTACCAAAGAAAGCACTTAAAGAGGTGGATCGAATCATCAAAGCATTTCTCTGGTCAGGTCGAGCTGAACATTCCAAGAATGCTAAGTTTAAGTGGAGTGAGGTGGTGATTCCCAAAAAACATGGAGGCCTTGAGATCCTTTCTACATCTACTATACAGAAGGTCCTACTGTGCAAAAGATTATGGAGGCTGTACATTGATCATAATGCCCTCTGGGGAAAGTGGATTCATGAATATCTCATTAAAGGTGTAAATTTTTGGCAAGCTACATGTACTCGTGAGCTTTCTTGGATTCGCGAGCTTTTATTTAACCTTTTATTAAACACAAGATTGGAAATGGGGAAAACACCTAGTTCTGGTATGACAATTGGCTAGACTTGAGTCCTATTATTCTCAAACTGAGGCTACAACATCTAAGAAAAAAACTTTTGCTTAATGTTAAGGTCTCTTCTTTGATCTTTATTAATGGTCAATGGCGAGGGAATTGTAGGGGCTTTGACACTTTGCCCATCATCTCCCTTGCTTACATAATGCATATATGGATAACTCCATCATCTGGACTATAGACCCAAGTGGAAAATTCTCTAATTACTCATGTCATCGGATCCTTGCAAGAGGATTACCTAAAGTACCTTAATATACTCTTTTATGGTCTAATTTTATTCATCCCATCAAAAATAGACTTAGGACTAAGAATCAATGGCACGAACATGAGGATTCAACTTATTTGTTATGCAAAATAGCAACCAAGGAGAGAGACCATCTCTTTTTCTTATGTAGCTTCTCGAAAATAGTCTGAAGCAGGATCTTACACATGTTACTAGGTATTGATTATAATTATACTTGGGAGCTTACTTTGGCTTGAGCTATCAATACTTCTGCAAAAGGGAGGCCTAATGCGATTCTCTCTAAGTTGCATTCATTACTACCATATACCTCCTTTAGAAAGAACGAAATCGTAGGCAGTTTTCCAACCTTGAAGAGGATCCATATCAGTTTGTAGATAAGATCAGTAACTAGATTATAGCAGCCTTATTTGCATAGAATCTACAAGGCTCTCGAGAGCCCCAAATTCAAACATCACACAAAATGTAAAAAAATTGGCAGAACTAATCTCAGTTTCGCAGATTATCTTCTTCTCTTTTGCAGGGAAAATTTGGATTCTATTCACTCCTTTATGAAAGCTCTCGAAACGTTGAAGCAAATTTTGGGTCTGCAAATCAACTTGCACAAGAGTCATTTTCTCCTGTCCAAGAGTGCTTCCTCTTTGGAATCTCTTATATCTTCAGCTACGGGAATGCAACTTTAGTCTCCTTTGTTACTTTGTCTTGGTCTCCCTGTGTCCACTAAGAGGCTAAATAACTCCAAATGTTGTCCTCTCCTTGAAAAGATTCATATGCGAGTCCAGTCTTGAGTGAACAAATCCCTATCCTATGCGGAAAAACTGCAACTGATTAAATCTATCCTCAACTCCTTGCATGTTTATTGGAGTTCCCATATCTTCTTATCTCATGGCATCATCAAATCGATTGAACAGATTCTTAGAACTTTCTTATGGAGTCACTCGAATGGTAACCCTGGAGCAGCAAAAGTTAGTTGATTTGACCTTTGCTATCCAAAAGATGAAGGTAGTCTCAACATTTATCTATCAAAACTGCTAATCATGCTTTAATTCTCAAGAGGTTCTGGTGGATTTTAGAGGACAAAAATACTCTTTGGATCAAATGGTTGCATTCTTACTTCCTTAAAGGCCATTATATATGGCACATCAAGCCGCAAGCTTCTCACTTCCATTTCCTCACTCAACTTCCGAAACTATGGGATGCACTTCAACAGGAGGTCTCTTGTCAGATAGGTAACGGAAGATTGGCCTTCCTCTGGTATGATGATTGATTAGGCCGAGGTCCACTGATCCACTCTCCTCAGCACTTGTGTATCTCCTCCTTATACTCTCGACATATAAGGCTCTGCTCATTCATTAATGGAAATTCCTGGCATTTTCCACATAGTTTGCAACACCTCTTACCTGGATATTTCCCCTGATATAAACTCTGCTGACATTTTTTTCTGGAGGGATATTCCACTCAAGAATCTTACCAACAAAACCATGATTAATTTGTTACGCAGATATGGTGGCAAGTACCCTGGTTTAAGACGATTTGGAGTAAGGTTTTAACTTCAAGAACCTCATTTATCTTCTGGTTGGCCCTACAGAATAAGTTATCCGCCACTGATTGGCCGCCTTACTTAGATAAATCTTGTCCAATGTGCATGTTACCTGATGAATCACAGAACCATCTTCTATTTGAATGCCCCTTTAACAACACCATTTGGGATTACATTACTGCCAAAACTTCTTGGTCTAATCTAGGTGTCTCTCTCATGCACATTATACATAGAATTTCGACTCAAAACGCCTGTTTGACATTAGATCTTCATATTCATATCCTTGTATTGGGCACTTGTGTCTAGATGCTTTGGAGGGAACGCAACCTAAGATGATTTGCCAATACAATTTCCTCCAAGGAAGCTTTGATATTCAGGATCATTTCTAAAGTCTGGGAACTCATTGTACTGAAGAACCTTCATTTGACTTTTAGTTCCACTATACGTGTAACACTCCATTACCCTAGGGTACGTACCGGGACGCCTGTAGGTCATTCCGACACATATCCTAAAATAAGGGAGCGCTACGTGCAATCACTACAGAACTCCACATGGCATCACATACATTTAAATAATAAAACCAGTAACTG
>JANZXR010000008.1:773306-787100 GCA_027575705.1 Erythroxylum echinodendron | reverse complement strand
CCGAGATTCAATCAAAAAACTGGACTCATAAAGAATTCACCACTTTTATCATTAAAAGCTAACTAAACACTCTCTATGGGATCGACTTAGACTTACCACTACTATAGTATTAGGTCTAGTTTATTTTGCACAGCGTTATGACGTGCTACTATTAATTTTCAAAATTTAACAGTGCGTGTCGAGTGCACTACAAAATTTACCTAACTCTGCACACTAAAAACTTATAAATACGGTGAGTTAGCATCATATCTACAGGAAATATTTGGTTAATTCTCGTAATGAAAATAATTGATGCAAAGGGAATAAAAATTGGGGGGAGGGGGGGGGGTTAGGTTTAATTCAATTGAGAAAATAAGTAAACTTAAACTAACAAGAACAAATTATAGAAAACAATAAAATGATAAAAGTGATGAATATATATGAAACTCGATTCTCGGATCAATCTCGGCCTACACACGATTAAACATCTTTCATTTTTATAATACTTTCACATCTCTCATAGAACTATTGGTCGTAGACTAATAACAAGCTTTGTTAATCCCACTTTTCCCTTAGGTTCTGTTTAATTAAGGTACGATCGTTAATTACACCTAACTACTGAATAACCTAGAATATGTTGTCTAGATTTAATTGTGCAGCCACACAATGATATGGAAAACAAACCAATTTAAGCAACAACCACATAAGCTCAAGTCATTTAACCTAGGTTAAGTTATTCCTAATGATTTGAAACCATTAGTTGCCACAAATGAATCTCAACATAAAAATTACATATTATATTGAGTATTTTATCAATGAATCCAAACAGAATGATTACGGATTGTATTAACAATTTTAGTAATGGGTTTATAATATAAACAATCTATCTATAACAAGAGCACAATTATCTATAGTTGGATACCCAAATCAATTAAGCAAATGATAACCTAAACAATTCCAAGAGAGAGATCTAACACTAAATAAAGATAAGATAAGCTTAATTGTGCATCTTAGGCATCAATTTCACCTTTAAAGTATCGGGAAGTTATCCTTTCATCTTCTCCATCAAACTCCAAAGAATAATCTCTGGTGCCTCTGTCCTTAATGAAAACCGAAGAGAAATGGTGAAGAATCACGCCTATCTCCTCTTCCTCAGTTCGCCATCACAACTTATTCCTTTTTATAGTAAAACTTAGGGACATATGGCATGGCCTCTCATGATCTTTCCATCTTTGTTAAAAATTGAAGAAAAATGGTGAAGAATCGCATTTGTCTCCTCTTCCCCTGTCCTCCGTCACAACTTATTCCTTTTTATAGTAAAACCTAAGGAGAGATAGCATGTCCCCTCAAATATGAGTCTGGCATTCAACATTCAATTGAGTACATATTTTCCATATTCACATGCCATTAGAAAGCACTTGGAATACAATCCTCCATATCGAACTCCTCAGATCAGCAATGTCCGTAATTATCACAATAATATTAGTAACATTTCAATATCTAAAAGTTAATAAAAAAGAATTCAGTCATAGTGAGAAAACATCTAGGTTAACTCACAGTACACTCTAGATAAGCTATTGCCTTGATGATTCGGCAATGTCTGGATGCTGACAATCAATTTATGCTTCTTTTATCATACAATACACACATATAGTTCACACATTATATATATATATATATATCTATATCTATATAATCTTTCCTAGGTAATCTATATGCATTACCTATAGTAGCTTCATTTAATTTTTTATAATTAAAAACCATACGTCTTTTTCCTCTTTTTTGTTTTGCAACATTGTTTACATAAAAGGCTGGAGCTGAATGTTTACTATAACTAGGTGAAATTAATCTTTTGTTTAATAATTCGGTACATTCAGTAACAAATTCTTGTACATCAATTTGTGAATAAGGAATATTATTTTTTACATTGACTTCTTGATAGGGATTTTTTAATTTAATTTCTATTAATTCTTGATTAGTATTTTTAATTGGATCTAATGGATTTTTGCTACATACTTGATCTAATAAAGTTTCAATTTCGGATTGAAAAGTAGTATTATTGATTAAATAAAATCTTAAAGAGTCTAATTTTTCAGTTATTTGAACTAATTGTTTTAAATAAGAAGTATGATAAATTGGAATTTTAAGGATAATAGACTTTTGATTGATTGATTTAATATAAGGAGTTTTTAAGGTTATATAATGTAAGTATTGACAGAAAGGGTTATATAATTTTAGAAAATTATTTCCAATAATAAAGGGTTAACCTGATTCCTGTTGATGAATGGAAGGTACAACAAAGGTATAGTTTTCAATAATAATATTATTATAATAACTAACATACCATATATATTTAAAAGATCCATCTGCTATTCTTATTTGTAAAGGTTTTTCTAATTTTTTCCAAGAATTTAATAAAGTTTTTGAAGCAATGCAAATAGTTGCGCTTGTATCTATATTTGCATTAATTCTTTTATTCTGAATTATTACTTGAATAAATGTCGTATTGGGATTTAGCTAATGATTCTGATGATTGACTTTGTGATTCATAATAATATAACGAAGAGACTATAGAATTAGTATCATAATCTGATTCAATTGGTTCTAATTGATGTTCAAAAGCAGAATGCAAAATATTTACTCTATTTTGATATTTGGTATTTTTGTTTTGTTTTTGCGGACAATTATTTGCATAATGACCTTCTTCTTTACAAATCCAACATCTACAAGATTTTTTATTTTGAGGACAATCTTTTTGTTTAGCTCTAAATTCTTTTGGTTTGCGTTGTCTATATCCATAACGTCGAAATTTACGTTTATAAAAATAAGGTTTTTGTCTGTGATACTTTGAATATCTTTTCCATTTATAAGGTTTATACCTATATTTATATTTCTTATATTTTTTCTTATAAATACGATTACATCCATATTTTTGAGGTACTTCAGCATTGTTGTCACAACACCATAACTGAGTCTTATGTTTTAATGTTTTGCGTAATTTCATATCTAAACATTGTTCTGCTGATAAATCTTGTGTAATTTTGATAGCACCGCCTAAATTATAAGCAATTTGATTTTTATCTCGTTTGTCTTGAAATTGTTTTGTCACATGTAAATTCATCGGATGAGGTAATTTTTGAATAAATACATGTATATACATTTCTTGTTCATTTCTCGCTAGTTTATAATAATATTTTTAAATTCGCAAATAAATTGATCTAAAGAGCATAAGTCACATAATTCTATATTATTTAAATGCCATATAGCCCGTTGTCTAATTTCTTTTCCAACTTCTTGTTAATGTGCTATGATATCTTTGCCTAAAAATTCTTTGTATATTTCACTAGCTATTGCATGAAAGGTCTGTACATCAGTATTAGCATTTTGATAATGGGGAGTATTTTTTAATGCTGATTCATTATCATTTAAAAAGGTTTGAATTATTCCTTTTGTTTTATAAGTAATAAAATTCCATAAATGATTTTTATTAATAGCTTCACCGAAAGGTTTATCTATTTGTAATAATAATTGAATTTTATTAGACCATTCTAAAATTAATTGTTCGGGATTTATTACACAATCAATATCTAAAATGCCATCCGGACCTAAGGATATATGTTTGGGGTGATATTCTAAAGGATACTTTTGTACTTTAGATCCTTCTCGATAATAACCTTGTTGATTTAAAAAGTCTTCTGTATTGTCGGGTGTCCAACTATATATATTTGGTTGAAAATGTTTCTTTCTTTTTAATCCTGTAGTTGATTCAATATTTTCTTTTGAATCTTTAACTCCACTTGTACTAGGTTGATTAGTATAAATATCATGATCAGATTCATATCCATAAATCACTTCATCTTTATCTTCTTTACTAGTAATATTACAATTTTTTTTGATAGTTGTTGGTTGGGATTCACTATCAGTTTTTAAAGTTAATTTCTTTACTAATCGTATTATATCATGTAATTGTACGTGAATCGTTTTTTTGACTTGTTCAATTTCTAATCGATTATCTATCTGATGAAGATGTTTATATAACGTTGTAAGATTATCATGTAATAATTGTTGTACGGAATTATTTAATTGTTCTTGTTGTTGTAAAAGATTAGTTATTTGATCTTCAAACAATCTTTATTGCTGTATTAATTCAGTTAATTGTTGAGAAACACTCATAATGTTTTATGAATATATTCCGTAAGATGATTAACTTGTTGTTCAATTTTATCTAATTTTTTGGTCGTTTGCTCTTGATTATTTCCTAATTGAGGTTCTTTTATCTGCAGATTAAAAGGTCGACTAAAATATTGTGTTCTACGGAAAGGAGGTTGAGTAGAAGTACTAAGTAAATCAGAAAATGAACGTCTTTTAGGTACTATTGGATATTGTATAGCAGGTAGAGGTCTAAGTTTTGTTCGAAAGTTAGTTCCAACTTTAGCTACATCATTAAATAATTCGTCTATATATATCCAATCTGTATTTTTGAATTCAATAATATGATGAGAATTTGTTAGAGCATAGCTAATTTGATAGTTATCAAAAATGGATACTGACCTTGAGTCATTAAATTTTTGCGATAAAATTTATATGCTATTGTAATAGTATCATCTAAATTTGGTGATTTTAAGGAAATTCCTAATTTTAATCTAGTGTTGAATTTAAGTTTGCCATAAGCTAAATTTTCACTCATCATGACTATAATTTAATCATTTAAATTAGTCATTCATTCATCGATAATAGCCATTCTAATTGGTGAATCTATTCCTTCTTGGAAAGTTGATTTTAATAGGATTTGGATAGTCGATAAGTGAATATACCCAATTTTAGATCTTTTAGTTTCGGGAATCTTTTTTAATTGTGTAGCTAATTTTTCTTGATTTATTAAACTAATTCTAATCTGTCCATTACATTGATTCATTTGAAGAGGAGTTTCATGAACTATTTTGCCACAATATATGATATTTTGTCTATCAAATAACCTTGGTATACGAGAAGTTTTTATATCTTGTCCTGATTTTAAATCTAATTTAGTTTTAGTAATTTTTTTTTGTTTATCTGGTGTGAATAAAGTATTTAAATGAAAAATTCCTTGACTTTCTTCTAATTCTAAATTGTCTAAATCAAGTATTTCTGAAGAATGATCTTCCTTACTAGTCATCCTATATTATGGACTTGAATTCTATGTATATATATATATGTATATATATATATCTCTATGTGTGTGTGTGTGTGTGTGTGTGTCATGTTTAATGCATGCTCAATTGACCTTTCCAAGTATGTAACTTTTCATAAATATTGACCATTCAAACATCATATTTTATATACTACCATTTGCAATCAGGTTTGTACCTTTAAGTTAGCTTGATTTACTCTAAATTCATCAACCATACTTTACACTTATCCTTGAACATTTCCACGATCAAAAGCCTCTTATAATACACACACAATTGTTACTTTAAATATGGAATTTTAGCAAGCTAAATCTATACATTTACCAAACTTTTTCCAGCAATGTATATTCATACATTTACCCAATTCTCATTCATAAATACCCCATATTCTTCAATGCTCATTCATTCATACATTATACACATTAATCATGTCCTTAAGATCATGTTTCCATTAAAATAATTCATTTATTCCTTTAACAAATCATAATTTTCAAGATTTGAACTCAACACATCAAAACAGTCCATTCTTTAGATATCAATTGACTACATAAACTTATCAAACTCTCAAAAAGTTAATCAAGCAATAATCTAGGCTCATTCCTAGCCTTAATCAAGTCCAGATATACCAATTTAGATTGAAATTTCTCAGATTGGTTCGACATGTATAGAAGGCTGAAACTAAAATTCCAGAATTTGTCATCAACATCACTAATGTGTCTAACTTTTCTACCTTCAATAGCTCACGAATTTTACAAGCTTAGAAACATAATTAACACCTGAATTTTTCCAGATTTCATGTCCCCTAAAGTTACTTCATTTCAGGTTAATTTAACTCCCATATTGGTTACACTAAGGCTTACAAAATTCTTCTCACTTATATTATTAGCATTCATTTTTTTACAAACACACCTACAACTCTAATTTTCCAGATTTGAAAAAACCTTAATATCACCTATCTTTAGCATGAATTCCTCATCAATTATACTTCAAATCCTAACTTAAATCATCCATACAACATCCCATAAACTTCTACTTTCGTAAATGCAAAAACAGAATAGAAAAGTACCCGTTCATTCTCCATTTTCCAGCACATCTTTAACATCAACGTCATATAGAATCTATCCCAATTCAACCATCATAATCTTTCTATTAAAACATGCCATAAAGAACAAAATTTACTTACTTATTTAGATTCCAATTCTAGTTCAATTCATGAAGTCTACCTAGCCCTCCATGCATGCAAAAATCATCCCAAATTGAAGGTAGAAATTAGATGGCTTTTGGATGAGATAAAAAACAACAATAATCTAGTTCTTTAGCTATTTTATGAAGGGTAAAAGCATGTATTTGGTGTGGTAGGTTAACATAGCTTTAAGAAAAACACAGAAATAGGAGGTAGAAGCAAGTTTCAGTGGTGCAAGATGAGAAGAGAAGAAGAATGAACATGGCTGAAACATCTCCTGCAGAAATGTTAAACCTTAGATGCTAGATATCACCATATTACATTAACATATGCCCATAAGCATGTAAGCTACTTATGTAAGACCCTAAATTATACCCTAGTTGAAATGTTACCCATTTATGAAAGTAAATGTGTGTCTTGAATTTTGGTTTAATGGATCATAGTTAGTAACTTGGGGTTAATTAATACCATTAGAGAATTGAGGAATTAAAATGTACATTTGTACTAGGAAAATTGTTATGTGACAAGACAATTGACACTTGAAAATTAGTATGACTAGGCCTATAATTGAGTAACATTTGGTATAGTGAAATGTGTGACAAATCGACCAATTATTGTGTGACAAGTGGACCAATCTTAGAGTGACATGTGGACTATTAATGGAAGAATTTTAAGGGGATTATTGTCAACTTAATTAAGGAACAAATGGTTAACATGCCTTAAGCACATGCCTAGGTAAATTGGTGACACCTAGTATGATGATGAGGCAAATTCCAACAACAAGTTTCTGCTATCTTTCATTTTGCTTCTCCACCAAATTTTCTCTTCTTTTCTCTCTACATTGTAGTCTTAATCCTAGCCAACTTGTAGTACAAAAATCATACTTTAACCCTACACAAAATAGTCAACAAACCAGGTCAAAGTGGTCTCCATATTACTGTCCAAAAATCACTTTGTTTTCACCTTGAGGTTATGTTGATTAGCTAGTTCTTTGAAGTAGAAATTTGGAGTTATGAAGGTAAGGGAATTCTAAACTTGATAGTATGTATTAATACATGTTTTATGATAATTAAATTGGCATGAAGTATGTGTTATGATGTTGATAATTGGGTGTTGGAAAAATAATTATAGTTTTGCAAATGATGTTTCAGTTTTAATGTATGTAAGATAGTAAGTTATATGTTGTCTAATGATTGACTTTTGAACTGAGTTTTTGAGTGTAACATGAGGGATTTTATTAAGAGAAGTATCCTAGATGAAAATGGGACGTTTCTGGTTCATTTGCATGTGTCTTCGGCGTTACTTTTTCATAATAAGACTGAAGTGAGTTTATTGTAGTAGTTCCACTGAATAGACATCAGTATTTTACCCATATCTTGATCTGTAGATATCCAAATGGGATGATTTTAATTATAGATTAAACTAAATAAATTTTCTACAATATTCATGAAGGAGTAAAGTTTTATTTCTCTCTCTAAGGGTTTTGAAATTTAGCTTGAAGTTGAATACTGGTTACTATCCTTGTTTGAGAATAGTCTATAGTTTAGGGGTATAACTTTGGGAATAATGAACCAAATTTCATTAACTTTATTTCGTTAGAAACTTAAGACATATAGGAACATTTGTTTAGAAGAACATATTGTCAAGAAACCTCATTTTTTATGTTAGAATGGCTATACAAAACTGACCCAAAAACTTGTCTTAAGAAAATTGAAAATTAGGTACAGTTGTGCATCACACCCGTCTTTAGCCTAAAAATGAATTTAATTTTTTTCCTTACCCAAATGCTACTGAATCTACTTCAAAGATCTTTTCAATATCACTGCAATTTATAAAACCTAGATGATGTTATATTACTTGAGTAGAAATTAATCTAGTTATGGACTATTAATTGAGGTAATAACTTAAAGAATATGTGATAATCTAATAATGTGTCTAATGTTAAAATGTTTGGTATGTTTAATATGAATGTTTTCTTAAAAATAAAAATCTATGATGTGAATTGGATATGATGTTATGTAATATGTAATGACTTAGTATTTCATTGATATATTGATGCAAATGTTTATGTTTGTAAGGCATATTAAGTTTGATCAAAAGAGAGTGAATATGTTCAATTTGAGAAAAATGTAATAAAGACATACGTTATATACTACATTACTTGCTTGTGATTTTGAAATCTGAACAGGATTGTTTTAAAACTGTTAAGTAGGCATGCCTAGAAGGGTCTACAGCTGCTTCTATGACACTAAGGTGTCTCTAGATGTTGACACTCGGTGTCTTCTATTACTGAGAAATAAGTCTCTCCTATTCTATAATACCAATCATAGGTATTTTCTATTTTGGTCCCATTACCTACTTTTGTAAAAAGGATTAGCAGGCTATTCCATTTGTATTTTGATATATATTTTGTTCTTTGTTTAGTTATGATGCAAGATAAGTTCTGATACTTTTATATTCTATTATGATGTAATAGTATTTTGTTCTAAAATATTTATATGCTTTGTTCTGATGCAAGAATGTTCTGTATTAATGAATCATATTTTGTTTTAAGACAAAATGTTTGGATTACTTTGTAATATGAACAATTAAACATTGTTGTGATATGGTTTAAATTTGTATGTATGGATGTTAGACAACAGTTAGAAACAGTCGCCATTATACATTATGTTTAGTTATTCCCTACCAAGCTTTATACTTAGCATAGTGGTTTTGTCTCCATGCAGGTTCTGATAAGAAGATTTAAGGACTAGGGCAAAGACAACTGCGATGGCCAATGAAAGATTTGATATACTTAGAAGTTGTTTTGTTTGAGTTTTTGAGTTGTAATAAATGTAATGAGACATATTTTATTTTAATGTAAATGGTTTGTAATGAACTTAATATAAGTTGGCTTTTGAATTTATGGAATGTATTATGATAAGCACAGTATGTATGAAATGTTCTATTTATAAAATCACATATAACGATATGTTATGTATGTTTGCTTGAGTTTTGGAAGTGCTTTGAAATGTTTTGTATGTTTTAGTTCAGTTTTGTGTGGCATTTGCATATCCTTCTAAGGGTATATGGGTGTTATATTATTTAGTATCAGAGCATGGTTTAGGCGATTATGATTTAACCAGAGCTTAACTATTACTTATACTTGGATATAAGAGTTTGTTTTGGCCTAATGCATGTTATCCCATGTTTTGGTTTTAGATTTCAGTATGGAAAGATCTCATGAAGCCATTGACGAGGTAACAGAGAGTAATAATCTTGCGCGATCTCGTCAATCTATATCGGGACCCGTTGAGGTATTAGAGTAGTGCTCTAAAGGCAATCACCTTGAGCACTTTTGTATAAACTTTATTTTGATTAATAAAGCTAAAGGCATTTTTCATTGATTTGATATTCATTTATATATGAAATCATATTGATCTTAATTCCAATTAATGAAGTCCATGATATGAAACATAGCATGAAGGAAATCATGATGAGATCTTGAAAATGATATTCCTATCATATGCAATTATATTAGTATCTAGATAATCCCTAGTCATAAGATTAATAAGATAGAACATTATTAATCCAGATAGACTAGCACATATTATACTCTTTGATTTGATCAAGTAGTGGATGTTATAAACTATAAACATGAGCGGATGACCCGCTATGAGATTATCATACGGATGATCTATCGAAAGTCAATGATTAATCTCATCATAGCAATGGTGTAAATATCCCTAGACTTGAGGTACTTAAGGATATCGTGGATACTAATCCAGTGCTTTGACATCATTCCTTGTTAGCTCAAGATGAGGTCGCTTTTAGGGTGGTGATTAGGTACAACTATTAGTATTCGAAGGTAATTGGGTAGCCAATAAAGGATTCACCACTCCTGATAGAAGGAGATGATACCCACGACCTCTTGTTGGGGTCATTACTTAGAAGTCTTTGGCCAGAGAAGTTATGTGTCATCAAAAGAGTCTTCAATGACACGTAAGAGTAATAAGATCCCAGGATAAGAACTAACATCACTTGGATTAGATGTGACATAGTCAGTCCAGTGGGAGTTGACACATAACCCATACTCCAAACCAAGTAGGGTATAGTATGGTGAAAGGACGAATTGCACGGTAATTGTCTATGGAAAGCTTCATAAGTTGGATAATTAACTATCAAAGAGTTCAGGTGTTAATCCACTTATATTTCGGTAAATTAGCATCATAGAAACCTTCATGATTTGATTGAATTAATAGTTAATTCAAGTGCCTAAAATAATCAGAAACCTAAGGGTCACATGTATAAAAGATAGGATAAAAACATGGTGTGTATGGCCATTTTAAGCAGGCCACGATTGTGACTCATAGGGCCACGATCATGGCCGAAGGCGACCCAAGCCATGATCGTGACAGAGGCCACAAAATAATATATAAGTGAGTTCTTCACTTATGTACATGAGCTTCTTTCACTTCTTACAAACTCAAGTGATAGGGAAAGGATTCTAGAAGTGTTCTAGAGAGAGTGAGAAGAGTTCTTGAGTTATCTTCATGCAATTTATGCAATTTTTGTATAAATCAACATGCATGCAAGATAACCTTTATCTATCTCCCATTTGAACATCTACTTGAATTCATCAACTTTGGTGTTCTAAAACCTTTACACATTGTTTCATCTTCCTTGTTTGCATGCTCTTGGGTGATCAGGGAAGGGTTTGGTGTTTGCAATAACCCAAACAAGGAGGAGAAACAAAAAAAGAGGAGAAATAAAGGTAAAAATGTTTTATATTTCATGTTCTTTACATATCCTTACATGTATATATGATCTTGTGGTTTTCATGCTGTCATAGTGTCAGAATCTTGATTCCGACACTTCCACTGCATCCACATGCATATGATGCATGCAACCATGGCTAACCTAACATGAGGTCAATCGAGGTGAAGCTGAAGTGCCACCTCCCCCACCTACAACTCAGGGGGAGGCTTTGGTTACGCTGTTGCAAGACATGACGTTATTACATCTTATGATCGTACCCAAAGCTCCGATTGATTAGTTGCAAAAGTATGGAGCCAAGGAATTTACTGGAACATCTCTAGAGGAGTTTAAAAAGGCAGAATTTTTGTTAGAAAAAGTGAGGAGGGTGTTAAATGAAATTAGTTGCCCACTTGAATGGATGGTGCATTGTGTTGTCTCCCTTCTTCAAACAATAGGCTATAAATAATGGAAATTTGTTTTGAGAAATCCTCGATTGTCGGAGTTTCTGACTTGGGATTTCTTTTCCCAATAGTTTAAAGCTAAGTATATGTCAGAAGCCTATAGAAAGGAGAAATGGAAGCAGCTTTTGAATCTGAAATGGAGAAAATTGTTTGTTGTTGAATACGATAGAGAATTTAATCGACTCAACAAGTATACACCTGAACCCATACTTAATGAGGAGTTTCAGTGTCATCAGTTTGAAGATATTTTAAATGATTCAATCAAAGAGCCTTTGGCGGCAATTACTCTTTTTGTAGCAAGTGAGTTACCATTAGCTGGTAGAAGATGCCATGAAGATAGAAAGCAAGAGATGGTCAGGAGAGAAAGGGATCAGCAAAGAAGTTTTATTAGAAGAGGTCAGTCCTCAGGTAGGAGAAGTTGTGAGGTTGCCTACACCAACTTGGTGCTCCGGAGTGCCCTCATTGCTCCAAACATCATTGGGGTACTTTTTAGAAAGCTACGAGTGTATGTTTTCAAAGTGGTAGCATTAAGCATTTGATAGTCACTTGTCCTATAAGATAGCTTCAGACATCACAAGCTAGCAGAGAGGTTTCTCATGCATCTCCTGGAAATAGATGATGTGGTAGAGGTCGTGGAGGATTTGGACAGATTAGACCTAATCTAAGTACTTGATCAAAAATTGTTGATTAACCTACTGTGCGATCAGCTATAGCTCGAGCTTATGCTTTGAAAGCTTATGAGGATCAGGATACACCTGAAGTCCTTGCAGGTACTGTTTTTCTCTTTGATTCTAAAATGTATGCTTTGGTTTGTTAGACCCCGTTTTCGGAGCCTAACTTCTCATCATTACTTACTTACATACTTACCAACCCTGTTAGACCTCGCTTCTGGAGTCTGACTTCTCATATTTCCTTATTCATGTTTTCTCTGATACCATACTCGTTACTTTCATGCATGCAGAAAGTCTTACTCCGTAAATTATCTTCTAGAGATAACACCTTGATCACTTTGGGGTTATCCTCTCAAAACTTCCCTTTTATTAGTCTCAAGCATCTCATTTTCGGCTTCCCTTCATCTCATGTCTATCGTCTCATTTCTATCGCCTCATTTCTATCATCTCATTTCTGTCTATTTTGATGTCTGTGAATAGTAACACAGACGATAGTCTGTAATCACTAACACAGACGATATCTTACAATCTTCATAACTTTCTCTAATGTAATCGATTCGGGGTATTCTCCATATGGTTTGAAAGATAATTTTAAGGTATACAACCTCCCTGAAGACCCCAAGATCAACTCTATCTTCTGAAGGGTCAACCAAAGGGGACAGAAGATATACGTGAACAGTAACCCAGACGATATCTTTCAAACGTCATATCTTTCTCTAGGGAAATCGGTTTGGGGTATTCCTTATATGGTTGGAAAGATGATTTCGAGCTCCATAACTTCCATGAAGAACTTGAAGGTCGATTCTATCTCCTAAGGGTTCACCCTTGGGACAGAAGATGCGTGTGAATAGTAACACAGAAGATACACTTCAATCCAATACTTCTTAACTCCTTATAATCCTTAGTCCTTAATCTATCCTCTGTGTTCTATCATCTGTAGTTGACTTTTATCTTTTGGGTTGACCCTCTATCGTCTGAGAATCTATTGTCTGAGGTCTGTAAACAGTAACACAGACGAAGTCTATGAACATTGGCACAAACGATAGCGCTCTCAACAACACAGACGAAGTCCTTTCATCTGTGAACAGTAACATAGACGACACGTGTCCTCTGTGTTTTACTTCATTTGTGAACAGTAACATAGACGCTACGTGTCCTTTGTGTTTCACTTCGTCTGTGAATAGTAACACAGACGATACGTGTCCTCTGTGTTTTCACTTCGTCTCTGAACAGTAACACAGACGACACGTGTCCTCTTTGTTTTCATTCATCTGTATATAGTAACACAGACGAATCCTTCAATCCACATAACCTCTTAACTCCTTCGTCTTATCCTTGGCCTATAATGTCCGTACAGACGATCCTTTTTACTCTTGATTCATCCTTTCGTCTGTGTTCTTATGTTAACACAAATGATACTTCTCCTTCATATTTTCCCTTTTGTCTGTATTCTGACGTCAGCACAGATGATACTTCTCCTTCATATTTTCCCTTTCGTCTGTGTTCTGCTTTCATCATAGATGAATACTTCTACTCTTCGTTCATCCTATCCTCTGTGTTATGACGTCATCACAGAGGATACCTATACTCTTATA
>JANZXR010000008.1:742131-754358 GCA_027575705.1 Erythroxylum echinodendron | reverse complement strand
TTGCAGAGTCAGTTTGAACAAGATGAGCAGAACAAAGATTGGGAAGACATTACTACTTCTTGTTTGCTTGCATGCAGTCACTTCTTATGTAGTAAGAATCAAAGAAGATCCCTTTTCTGTGTCTAGTTTACGTAGTTAGGTGCAATTGTGATGCTGCAAACCTCCCTTGTGCAGATGGGCCATAGCCATTCATTTCACGGTTTCAATACCTGCACAATTTTTGTTATCTTAGAACTTTTTTTTTTCCCCATCTGTTATAGCTTGTCATGATTTCATGTGTGAGCGAATGCTGCGACCAATTCAAATTCCTAGTGACTTAAATTCGATAGCTGCACAATTTTTGTTATCTGAAAACTTTTTTTTTCCCATCTGTTATAGCTTGTGATGATTTTATGTGTCAGCGAATGCTCTGACCAACTCATATTTCTAGTGACTTAACTATACATGGTGTTGCTCATTTTCCAACTAGTTTCCGTCTCTTATATTATATTCGTTGTATTACATGCAGATTGCTGTGGGTCCTCCAACATGCCCTGCCGATCTTGAGGGAGGATGTAGTGATGAAGTAGAGTGGAAAGGGGAGTTCTTCCCTGGGATTCCAAAAATCAAATATGAGGTTAGACATTCATGGTATTGATCATTTGTCTAGACATTGTCTTATTTATGCAAAGAATGCAACTGATTACAACAATTCAATATCCAAGAGTGTTTCCAGGGCTACCATTTCTCCTTTTGTCATCTATACTTTCTTTACTTACAGTCTAAAATATGGGGCTTGAAACATTGTCAAAATTTCAGATGAGAAAGTTTGGATATTTTCATATTTACATGTCTATATTCAGGGTCCTTCTAGCAAGAATCCACTTGCATTCAAATGGTATAATGCAGAAGAAGAAATTCTTGGGAAGAAAATGAAGGTAGGTTTCATTCTTAATATTATCCTTCTCATAAAGTAGATGATTCTTTCTAAATCTATTATTTGGTTGTAGGATTGGCTGAGATTCAGTGTTGCATTTTGGCATACATTTCGTGGAAGTGGAAGTGATCCCTTTGGTTCTCCAACTAAATTTTGGCCTTGGGAAGATGGTACCAATTCCTTGGCTATGGCCAAAAGGAGAAGTAAGAATGCTGCATATCTCAAACATTCCTGTACTCATATTGTATGATGGCAATTGGCATGATTTTTCTCTTCTTTATATTTCACATACAATGCAGTGCGAGCCAATTTCGAGTTTATCGACAAGCTTGGTGTTAGTTATTGGTGCTTCCATGACAGGGATATAGCCCCGGATGGTGTGACTCTGCAAGTGAGTGGAGCTTTCAGATTATTGTTAGAGTTATATCATGACCTACATTGTCATCTATCACAACTATGTAGGCATCTGAAATGTTGATAAGGTGGGTTTTTGTTAATTTTCAGGAAACAAATGCAAACTTGGATGCAATTGTGGCTCTTGCTAAAGAGCTTCAGGTAATTTTACATGACCAAACAGAGTAATTTGACGATTGATGAACTTGGGTGTTACAGAAGTCTTTTCCTTGATGAACTTGGGTGTTACAGAAGTCTTTTCTCTAACTGTCTCTAAGGATTTTATCTATTTGCATATTGTTGCTCTGTTTCCTTTATAACTGCTCCTTGAGTTCATTTTGAAATGGAAAATTTGATATATTTTAACATCTTTTGAGCCATGTCTTAAGCACGTATGTCTTTGGGATCCCTTTTTTTCCATGGTTAGTGATAGGTAACACGCAGACTCCGATAACAGATGTCAGCATATCCATAATGCAAGTCGGTCGCAGCTCAAATGTCATAGTTGCTAACCTCAATTTGCTTAAGATATCTTATAGTAGCCACTGTCAGTTCTCACCCTGATGTGGAAAGAAAACAAATCAATACATTAAGGAGATTAAATAAGCATACCCATTTATCGCCTGTCCTATAAAACTTTTGTTATTGTGTGCTTGGTTGCCAAGAAGGTGAATTGAAAGAATAATTCATTTTACAAGTAAAATTCAACTGTTTGTAATCCTAACTTTCACTTGCATTTCCTTGGTAGCTATAGGTACTATGCAATATAAATGCAATGGTGTTGGACTAATCCACCATCATCTGCTATTTAATCATTTTCTGAGAAACCAGTGTACTTGACAGACGATAATGCTTGTTCTTGTCATTGCACCAGCATAAATGTAAGGTCACTTGTTTTACAGTTGCTTCATGTGGGGGTCAACATATTGTTACATTTACTCTTCGTGAATTTCCAGTTTATAATGCTTTCCTGCATTATTTATTCTGTATCCTTTTTGAGTTAATCAGTTGCATTGCTATTCAGGGAAACAAGATTGTTCCGCTGTGGGGTACAGCTCAGTTATTTTTTCATCCTCGTTACATGCATGGTGGTGCCACTAGGTACCTCCTACTTATCCTTAGGTGTAACTCTTTCCATTGTTAAGGTTTAGAACAAATCTTGATAGAGTTAAGTACTTCACCCCTTGTTTTTCAGTCCCGAGGTTGGTGTATATGCATATGCTGCTGCTCAGGTTAAGAAAGCGATGGAGGTGAGTGATCACTTGTACAGAAAATTCTTCTGTTGATTTTGAACTGCATTAGGGATAATTGATTTCTACTAATCAATAACGTGCCTTAAATGACACGATTCAAACAGGTTACTCATTACTTGGGTGGAGAAAATTATGTCTTTTGGGGTGGTCGTGAAGGTTACCAGTCTCTCTTGAACACAGATATGGAAAGGGAGCTCAATCATTTGGTATGCTAATTGAGTTTGCTTCCTGCCAAAGCATTGTTGAATTGAAAAAAACCCCAATATTCAGAATCTCTCAATTTGGGGTTTATATAATCCCTTTGTTTCCATTCTGACCCATCATGCTCCATCAATTTACAGGGAAGGTTTCTTCAAGCTGCTGTAGCCTACAAGAAAAAGATTGGATTTAACGGTAACGTGTCTTCATCTCAGAATCTCATTTTTTATTTTTTGGTAGGAAATTTTGCATGTCTAATGATCCTAGTTGGAAGATGATTCTTTTCTGAACGAGTTAGGCTAAGTGAAAATGATTGACTTATTTGTCAAGTGTCAAAACTTGTTTTTGATGACATTCTGAAGTATAAAGTTTTTGCCCTCTCTATGTCAGGGACTCTACTAATCGAGCCCAAGCCCCAAGAACCTACAAAGCACCAGTATGTTTCTTACTCTATAATTAATAGCATGTCCTCCGATGCCTTCTTTTCCAAGATATGGTGTTATTTTCTAGGTACGACTGGGATGCTGCAACAACAGCCAATTTCTTGCGGAAATATGGTCTTATAGGTGAGTAATGCAACTCTTTTCCTTATACCAGCTGATTTAGTTGTGAGATAAGTGACCATTTTTTCCCTTCAAGTTGAGTGCCATTTCAGGCCTCTAAATTCACCCTCCTTTTCTTTTAGCATTATTATTGATTGCTTTCGTTTTGTTTGTAACATGAGTAATGAAGACTATATGTAGTAATGTCATTTGACATTGTAAATTGTACAGATTTGTCATTTTAGGGAATTAGTTGAAAAGAATAAGGAGCTTAGAGAGAAGAAGAAACTGAAACAGTTAATTCGTTGATTTTTTTTAATGGTTACAGTTTTTTTTCCAGCCTTTACAGCCCAGCTGCTATGATTATTACACTTGTCAACATCCTGTCTATTCTGTACCAATTCTCACGACGTCATTTACCACCCTGTTTGTTCCTTCTTTGCTTATGGCATCACATTATTACCTTCAGTGCTATTCATCATCTTCCACCTCCAACCTCCTCCTTATTCCGTAACAATAATATCAGACCTGGTATGCTTTTACACCAAAGATGCGTCTTCGACATTTTATACCTACTGGCCATCTTATGCTTTCAAGTTAACATAGGTTAATTCCTATCTTGAATAGCTATAACATACGGTTTGATGTATGAGTTCGATTGTTGATTTTGATGTTTTACCTGAAAATCCCATGTATCAAAGCTTTACTGCTATATGCATAAAACTTCATTACAATATTGTGTGTGTGTGTGAAAGAGAGGCTTTATCTCAATGATGTTGTGATTGCCAAGTTCATTTAAAATGTTATCCTGCAACTATGTTTTGCTTTGATTTGATCACGGGCAACTCCAAAAGATCTTTTTTGCGACAATTTCCAATTTGGTGAACAGTTTATTCCTAAGCTTATTGTTTCATATGATTTCCATAGGCGAGTTCAAGCTTAACATTGAGTGCAACCATGCTACTCTTTCTGGCCACAGGTATTTCTGTTTTCCTTAAATTAATATTAGCTTAATGGTCAGACCTCATTTAAAATACATTTTTACATGGTCTGCAGCTGCCATCATGAACTTGAAACTGCAAGAATCAACGGTCTGCTGGGAAATATTGATGCTAACACTGGGGACCCTCAAACTGGTAGGAGATAAACTGGCCTTTTCTATATGTTGAGCATTATAATTTTAGAGATGCAAGTTTATAATTCCATCGTTTCTGTTTTTCTGTAGGATGGGACACCGATCAATTCATGACAGATATTTCAGAGGCAACTTTAGTTATGCTTAGTGTGATAAGAAATGTATGAAACGAATATCAATTTATCTCATTTGTGGAATTCCATTGCTTTTTAGGATAATTTATTATATCTGATCTTTCTTTTTGTTTTGCACAGGGAGGATTAGCTCCTGGAGGCTTCAATTTTGATGCAAAATTGTTAGTTTCTGGTTTCCTTATCGCTTTACGAATGCTTATTACCGCTGCATATATAATACTTCATCTCAATGTAGTGCTAAGTTTTGTTTTGCACGTCAACTTCGACCGTATTGAATATGTGGTTCTTATAGGCGAAGGGAGAGTACAGATGTAGAGGACCTATTCATTTCACATATAAGCGGCATGGATACCTTGGCTCGTGGGCTCCGTAATGCTGCCAAGCTGATAGAGGTGAGACTTTCAAATTACCATTTCCTTCCAGCAAATCTTTGCAAAAGACGTCTTCTCGATCACATTTTGAACGAAATATTTTTCTTGCAACCAAATAAAGGATGGTTCTCTGGCTGAGCTTGTCGGCAAGAGGTATCAGAGTTTCGACTCAGAATTTGGGAAACTGATAGAGGTAACTTCTGCCATTGTTTCGTTTTTACATGATTTACATCGTTGCTTTATAGGGCTGAAATTTTATGTTTAACAGGATGGCAAGGCTGATTTTGAAACTCTCGAGAAGAAAGTGTTTGACTGGGGTGAGCCAAAGGTCCCCTCTGCTAAGCAGGTTAGTAAGATGATGATGATGATGATCAGTCCACATCTTGCATTAATTCTACATCTTCTTTATTCAAGGATAAACCAATACCATTAACCACTTAATCCTTGACTTTCCTTACAAGGGGGAAGCCAACATTCTATGCTACACATTGAATATGACAGAAAATATCTGAATATACTCATAACACAAGACTTTTGGGTCGTGATGCAGGAACTAGCGGAGATGATTTTCCAGTCTGCACTATAGTCAAGGCGGCGGGAACATGAATAGGATCTTTGTTACACAGTAGAGGGTTAGCAATAAACGATACTGTAGAACAAACTGAAGATATTGTTAGGATTTGTTTTAATTATAATAAATTATTAATTAATTTAGTTTTAATTTAAAAGATAAAATTTGTCCGATGTTTATTGTGTAAATATTTTGTTGTCATTTTTTTACTAACTTTAAGAGAGTAAGTATTTTTGAAATATCGAAAATTATAAGAAATTTTTATAAAAATTTTAAAGATTAAGAAGTTCCTTTAAATCTTAATTATATATTTATAATTATTATCTTTTAATATTTATTTATATTATAAATTATTTTAATTAAATTTTAAAAAATATTATTTATTATTTTAATATAATCAATATTTATGTATCGTAAGTAACACTCAAAAGTCCACTTGGATAATAATACTCAATAATTAGAAAATTCAATTGGGCTATCTTTTTAAATTTTGATTTTTTATAATAATTTTGTTAAAAATGGTTAGCTCATGTAAATTGAAATAAGTAAATTAATTTTTATCCAATAATTATTTTAAATTAAAATTTAAATTCTTAAAAATTAAAGATAATATGTTTTAACCTTTAAATTATATTCAATTTTTAATTAGTTTTATAACGATAAAATATTTAATGATATTTTTGGAACCACAATGTTTTGAGACTAAGGAGTGAGGATCTTTCATCCAATTTTATTGTGTCCAACCTTAATTAATGGCTAAAACGACGTACCCTATCCGATTTTCTAGTGTCCAACCTTTGCTTAATGGCCAAAACGACCAATTTTATAGTGTCCACAGCGACGCATCTTCTATCTAATTTTACAGCGTCCAACCTTTTAATGGCCAAAACAACGTTGCTTTGGCCATAGACAGGATCTGAACTTTACAATAACAGAGTTCCAGTGTGATCAAAAAATTAATATTAATAAAAATTGATAATATATTTGTTGAAATTTTAGAAGAAAAACGAAACTCCAACGTAAAATCATCTACAATCAACGGTGATTATGTGTGTAATGGGCAATTATCATATAGAATTGATATATGATCTTCCAGAGAAGACCTTATAAGTATCAACAGATGTTTAATTCCAGTGACCTGCGCCATTTTTGTCTTAAATGACTCTTGAATCTCGCGAGCAGAACATTATGATTCAAGTTTTAACGTTTATCAATCAAACAGGTTTCACTACAGATGTATCGAACCGAAGGACTAATCACGTAACTTTTATTGTAGATAATAACTTGACCCTGAAGGTACGAGTAATAAGAAATTACAAAGTTTACACCATCAAACGTTTAAGCCAGAGGTGCTTGTTCATATCTTATTCTAACCACGTAACTTTTATTAAAGATAATAACTTGACCCTGGAGGTACGAGTAATAAGAAATTACAAGTTTACACCATCAAACGTTTAAGCCAGAGGTGCTTATTCGTATCTTATTCATATCGCATCTAAGCTGATCAATTTTGTTTCAAGGACAAAAAGTGACCCTGTAATTAGTTCCTGCAGGACAAGTGAAGGTGCTTGTCTGATCATCCTTCGGATAGCTGTAAGCATCAGGGCACCTTTGCTTGAAGAACCTGGAGTAATCTGTTGGTCCACACCGTCCAGAATTACAACAATATTGATCGGTCTTGAAAACAGTGCATGGATTGTTGCACCCTCCTGGAGCTTTCAATACGTTCGGGCACTGTCCGTTGATATCTGCAGTGCATCTAATTCCCCGGCACCGCCCTGAAACTGGGCTGAAGTCCATCGGGACGTTAAAGCCATCGACGAGGGATATGTCGAAGAAGTCCATGTTGTTGAACTGGTTTAATGCGTACTCGGCGAGTGTGTTAGGTGGCGAACCAAAGGCCTGACAGTTTAGGAGGCCATTACAGTCGCCCGTCTCACACCTGCCTCTACCAGCACCATCGAAATTGCACTTGGTTCGTGCCCAAATGCGTGCTTGTTTTGTTCCTGCCGGCACGTTTATGGTCCAGGATTGGCCTCGGTCGAGTCTCCTGCCACCGCCGACTGGGACTGATGCCGCCCAGACAGTGTACGGGCATTGATTTCGGACTTCGAAAGTTGCTGCATGGCTTGAGGTGAAGATGCAAGTTAAAAGAAAGAGAGGCGCAAGTGGTAGGCAAAGAAAACGCTTCATGTTGATGTTTTGTGGATTGGCTGTGAGAATTTGAGAGGGTTGGGTTGCCATTTATAGGAAAATTGTGGCAACGGGGTTGGAAAATGTGGATTCAGGATAAGGTCATCGACAAATTGTAGCTGAAAACTTTGAAAGATGACACAATGGATTTTGAAAATTTTAAATCTGATGTTACAAGTTTGAATAGTATTAGTCACCAAATACTAGGTCTAGCTTCGGTGGTATATTTAATGAATGATTAATGGGGACATTGATAAATACCAGGTCTAACTTCAGCGGCATATTTAATCAATGATTAATGAGGGCATTGATCCTCGTTAGGAAGATCCAGATTTTACTATGTGCTTATTTGGATAAGAATATATGAGTAAAATTTTTGTCAGTAGAATTTTTTTAAAAATAATTTTTCTAAAAAAATAGTTGACTGTTTAACTGTCATTTAAAAAAGAGTTTTTTTAAAAGTGCTTTATACAATAGATTAATTGGCAAAATAAAAATAAAAAACATTATTTAGCAGACACTCATTTAAAAAAAAACTTTTGCTGTAAAAAGGGTGCTTATTCTTTCTCCAAAAACTCAACTAAATAGGTACTAACTCTATATTTTCACTTTATTTATAAAATTATACTTTTTTAGTTTCTTTTTTAGCCTCTGATTTAACTATTTAACAAGTTTTCTCTTATCTAGAATCAGTCTAGATAACTAAGCTGAGTCAGTCACCATATTCCAGAGTCTTATTTTAGTTAAACAAGAGATTGAATGAATATACAAGAGATAGACGATCTTGACTTCAGTCGGACATTTACATCAACAGAATGATTGACTAAAATGCTTAGAGAACATGAAAATGTGGAAAAAAAAAAACCAGCATATGCCCCTTCTGTTAGTGGAAACGAAGTTGATATTCTGTATCATGAACAACATACACCCGATAATTAAAAAATTGAATTCATTTTGCTGGTTCATCTGTAAAAGTTTTAAACAGTTCAGTTTTAATTTTTTAATTCAATTTATTTTAATAATTTTCTTGATTAACAATCTATCAATTTAGTAATTAATTAGTAAGTTTTTGTAAACTAATTAATTTTATAAACTAAAATAAATCAATTAAATTTGATTTAATAATTTCTTTTTCAATTAAACTTCAAATTAAATTTTCTATTATTAAGGATGGTTTTTTTAATTATATTTTAAAATTTTTAATTTATTTAATTTTTCTAGATGAGAGAGTCTTCTACCTAAGCTGAGTCGGTCACTATTTTCTACTTATTTTAGTTAAACACGAGATTGAATGATAGACGGTCGTGACTTTTGTTGGACATTACTATATAAATGAACCGAATGATTGACTAAAATGCTTGGAGAACATGAAAATGTGGAAAAAAAAAGGCCAGCATATGCCCTTTTTAGTTTATCCTCTGTGACTGGAAACGAAGTTGACATTCTGCACCATGAACACTCAAGGCATGACATCTGTATTGCTTTCAGAAAACTGTGGCCCCTTCCATTCAGAGGGACAAAACGGCCAAATTTGGCAGAATTTAGGACCAAAGACCGTTACTTGAGGTTTGGTTGACTTCTATTTTTTTTTGTGAATTTTTTATTTTTATTTTTTGTTTTCTTTTTAATAAAAACAAAAAAACCTTGTTTAATTGTAAATTGAGTTATATTTTTATGATTGATTAAAATTACATATTAGATAAAATTTAAAGATAAATTATTTTCAATTAATTAAATTTATTTTAATCTCATGTGTAATATTTATAAGTCAATTATTAATAAAAATCGTTTATTTTATTAAAAATTTATTTATAAATTAATATTTAATTTTAATATATTTTAATTAATAAATCAAAATTTTATTTAAAATTGTTATATTTTAAAGAAATTTTAAATTTAATTATATTTATTAATAATTATTAAATTAATGCACAAATTAAATATTAAATTATTCATAATTTTTATTAATAATTAATATATTAACTAATTTCATAATATATTTTTAATTGATATTAAACTAGATTATGAAAAATAGAAATAGGAAACAAAACTACTTTTATAGTTTTAATAAATCTCACTTGAATCCCACACTTTTCGACTCAGGACTTAGGCAGAACCGGTTCATTGCTACCCTTACTCTTAAATTGTAATCAAGCAGAAAGTATTTTTTTTTTATTTGGTTCAGATTTATTATTGCCAACTTTAAATATGTTTTTATATAATTTTAGGATTTTTAATGTTATTACTTGAGAAAAAAACAAAAAGAGTGAGTTTGAGTTAGTGATGTGGGCGGAGGAGATGGATTTGTCGATATTAATAAAAAATTGATAATATATTTGTTGAAAATTTAGAAGAAAAAAGAAACTCCAACTTAAAATCATCTACAATCAACGGTGATTATGTATGTAATGGGCAAATATCATATAGAATTGATATATGATAATCCAGACAATATCTTAATGTCAACAGATGTTTAACTCACTTTTCTCTTAAATGACTCTTTCGAGTCTCGTGTGTAGAACATTATGATTCAAGTTTTAACGTTTATCCATCAACTAAGTTTCACTACGGATGTATCGAACCAAAGAAGTAATATCGTAACTTTTATTATAGATAATATCTTGACCCCGGAGGTATATACGAGTAATAAGAAATTAGAAGTTTACACCATCAAGCGTTTAACCCAGAGGTGCTTATTCATATCGCATCTAAGCTGATCAATGTTGTTTCAAGGACAAAAAGTGACCCTGTAATTAGTTCCTGCAGGACAAGTGAAGGTGCTTGTCTGATCATCCTTGGGATAACTGTATGCATCAGGGCACCTCTGCTTGAAGAACCTGGAGTAATCTGTTGCTGAGCACTGTCCAGAATTACAGCAATATTGATCGGTCTTGAAAACAGTGCATGGATTGTTGCACCCTCCTGGAGCTTTCAATTCGTTAGGGCACTGCCCGTTGATATCTGCAGTGCATCTGATTCCTCGGCACTGCCCTGAAACTGGGCTGAAGTCCATCGGGACGTTAAAGCCGTCGACGAGAGAAATGTCGAAGAAGTCCATGTTGTTAAACTGGTTCAATGCGTACTCGGCAAGTGTGTTAGGTGGCGAGCCAAAGGCTTGGCAGTTTAGGAGGCCATTACAGTCGCCTGTCTCACACCTGCCTCTACCAGCACCATCGAAACTGCACTTGGTTCGTGCCCAAATGCGTGGTTGTTTTGTTCCTGCCGGCACGTCTATGGTCCAGGATTGGCCTTGGTCGAGTTGCCTGCCACCGCCGACTGGGACGGATGCCGCCCAGACGGTGTACGAGCATTGGTTTCGGACTTCGAAAGTTGCTGCATGGCTTGTGGTGAAGATGTAAGTTAAAAGAACGAGAGGGGCAAGTGGTAGGCAAAGAAAACGCTTCATGTTGATGTTTTGTGGATTGGTTGTGAGAATTTGAGAGGATGGGGTTGCTATTTATAGGAAAATTGTGACAACGGGGTTGGAAAATGTGGATTCAGGATAAGGTGGTCGACAAATTGTAGCTGAAAACTTTGAAAGATGACACAATGGATTTTGAAAATTTTAAATCTGATGTTACAAGTTTGAATAGTATTAGTCACCCATTAATAGGTCTAGCTTTAAAGGGATATTTGATTAAGGATTAAAAAGCGTATTAAACCTCGCTAAGATAATCCAAACTTTACTTGGTCTAATCTATATTGAATATTTTCACTTTATGTATAAAATTATACTTTTGTAGCCATTGATTTAGCTATTTAACAAGTTTTCTTTGATCCAGATTTAGTATACCATAATACATAAGAAACTAATTTCCTACTGTAAACTAAACTAAGCACAGAAAATGTCTTGTTTGGTTTATCTACATTTAGTTATTGGATGACTTGTATGTCCTTCTAGATGGGAGAGTCTTCTAAGTAAGCTGAGTCAGTCACCATGTTCCACAGTCTTATTTTGGTTAAACAAGAGATTTCAGTGAATATACCCAATAGATAGACGTTCGTGACTTCCGTTGGACATTACTATTCAAATGAACACAATGATTGACTAAAATGTATGTGGAAAAAACCAGCATATGCTGTCTTCAGTTTATCCTCTGTGAGTGGATACCAATTTTTTTTTTAAGGAAAGTGCAGAAGCACCAAGGTGGATTACAAAAATAACCTTTTACAGATTACAGGTCAACAACTAAATAACTTGATGAAAGTCAAAGAAACTTTCATCTCTTGCCATTAAATGAACATTATGGTACTCATGCGATTTGGATGGAAACAGCAAGTTGAATGCAGCGGGCGCTCTTGACCTGGATGTTATGGCACCTCGTCTGGCTTGAAAATCGAAGGATCCAGCTGGAGCAGTGGAAGGGTCCCTTTCGAAATGATGTCGATCGAAGTCTAAGTGCGATAATCCAATCTTAGCTAGTAGATCGGCCTTCATATTTGTTGACCTTCGAAGAAAGGAGAAAGAAATAAGATTCCCCCTTTGTGAAAGAGCTTTGATGTTCTGGATTAGTCGAGAGC
>JANZXR010000008.1:713881-729973 GCA_027575705.1 Erythroxylum echinodendron | reverse complement strand
TGGTCTGTGGCTTCTCCAAAAAGTATGAGGTCATCGGCAAAGAATAGGTGGGTGAGAGGTGGTCCAGCTTTACTCAGTCGGATGGGTTTCCAGTTTCCACTGCCCACTTCTTCTGTGATGAGGTGCCCCAACCGTTCCAAACAGAGTACAAAAAGGTAGGGTGAAAGGGGGTCCCCTTGTCGAATTCCCCTAGTAGGAGTGAAAGAGGCAGACATATGTCCCTCCCAAACAACTTGTATTGTAACGGTGGTTACGCACTTCAGAATAAGACTGGTTAATCCATTCGGCATCCCGATCGCCTGAAGAGCGTCAGCTATGAAATCCCAATTCAAGCGATCATACGCTTTTTCCAGATCGACTTTGAGTGCGAAATAGCCGATTTCCCCGTTTTCCGTCGTAAAGAGTGAATGACCTCTTGGACAATGACTATGTTATCCGTGATATGTCGGCCCGAGATGAAGCTTCATTTGGTTTTCTGGACTAAGAAGTCGAGATGAGGTTTCACTCTGTTGACCAGGACTTTTGAGATGATTTTGTACATGACTATGCAAAGACTGATAGGACAGAAGTGAGACATGTACTTAGGGGAGTTAACTTTCGGGATGAGGACGAGGATTGTGCGGTTTAGCTCCTGTTCCCATCGCTCATGCCGAAAAACTTGGTGCATGAAGTCTATGACCCTGGGGCCCACGTGGTCCCATTGCGATTGGTAAAATAAAGCTGGAAGGTCATCGATCCCTGGCACTTTGTTGGGATGCATGCTAAAGACCGCTTGTGGGATCTCGGTATCGTGGATGGGGTTGGCTAGGTCATTCAGGCATTCCGGGGTTAGGGGCGGGAAGGTTGTCGGGAGTGGGATCCGCTGTGGTGGACTCGCAATACCGGTGTACAGGTCCTCAAAGTATTTCTGAACCATGTTCCGCACTAGCCCTGGATCGGACACCTCCATTCCACTGGGGTCCAATAGACGACCGATCCGCAGCTTCTTACGTTTTGTCATAGTAACAGTATGGTAGTACTTGGTATTACGGTCCCTTTGTGCCAGCCATTCGCAACGGGCTTGCTGAAACCAGTAAAGTTCTTCCTCACAAATCACCTATAACAAATCGGCACTGAGTTTGTCTTCCAGCGCCAAAAGTGGGTCAGAGTCATTGTGATGCAAAGCCCTTTGGATGCCGTCCAACCGAGCTAAAAGCCGTTGTTTTCGACGGAAGATGTATCCAAAGACTTCTTTATTCCAGCGCGTGAGGTGGCTAGAGAGATCCGATAACGATTGGCTGAAGGTCTCTCCCACTACCTTCCAGCTCTCAGCTACCACCTGCGCAAAATCGTCATGGGCTAACCAGGCAGCTTGGAAGGTAAATCGGTGTTGGCCATGGTTCCGCGGTCGGGGTGTGGCCAGGTTGACTAGCAGAGGGCGATGATCGGAGCCAATGAACAGAAGATGTTGATTGATCGCTTGAGGGTATTGCTCTAGCCACGTTGAGGAAGCCAAAATTCGGTCCAACCGAGCCTAGATTTGGCCCTGACGTTAAGTGAATTTTGAGCCTACATATCCCAGATCGTGGTGACCGCTTGCTTGGAACCAATCTTTAAAAGGTTTGTTAATAATCGGGGTTACAGAGGAACCGCCCCTCTTATTCGAAGCTTCCAGCTTCGCATTAAAATCCCCCCCGAGCATCCAGGGTTATCGGATAGTGGTTCCTAGCCACCTCAGGTGTGCCCAGAGGTAGGGTTGTTGCGAGAAGTGGGGGCTAGCATACACTACCGTAAATGAAAAGGAGAGATCGCCATGGGTAACCGAAGTATGAATGAACTGCCGATGCGCAAATAACACTAAGATGGCGAAGCCGGTCTTCCAGAGAAGCCAGATCCTGCCCGCAAAGCCTTGCGCTTTCACTCGAACCGAGAAGTCAAAACCTAGAGAACTGACTATCTCATAAGCACGCCTTCCGCTAATCCTGGTTTCTACTAGTACTAAGATCCCCACGTTATATTTACAGAGGTGCTGTTGCAGAATATTTCTAAACAGTGGGCTCCCGGCCCCCTGGCAATTCCAAATGAGAATTGTCATTCGTAAAAACGAGGTATATTTATGGTCCCGTATCTCCGCAGGTGTCGGGGTCTGCCATGGGTGTCCCTGGCCTACTAGCCTCCGAGAATGGTTGCATGGCCATGTCAGTAGTATTGTCGGGAGGTTGTTCCTCTTCCATGAGGACCGCCCCTAGCGTCCTGTCGGGGGCTTGAGGAGGCGTAATGTGGTCTCCAGTCTCTGGCAATCCGTTTCCTCCCTCTCTACTTTCGATGCCGTCCATGTGTTGCGCGGTCTCCCCCTCAACCTGGAACACTTGTGGTGAACGAAACAGTTTATGGTTCGACTGAATAACGACCGTTATGTGCTCCGTTGGGCTGGGTTGGAGTTGAGCGGTATAGCTCGGGCTTGCTGTCGGTGTTAGGGTCCTGTTGGGCTGGGGCCCAATTGGAGGGGCAGCCTGAGCCACCTCTTTGCCTTTGCCGCCTATCCTTTGAGTCTGTGGTGGCCCACGTGCTCGCTGCCCCATCTGCTTTGACGTCTGACCCACATTAAAACCAAGGTTGCCTCCGTTCGGCTGTTTGCGTGACCCCAAAAACTGCTGGGTAGCGTTTGGTTGCTCTGTGGGATCATGCGTCGCCTGCGAACGGTCGACTGCTGATAGGACCGCGTATCTAGATCCTCCTACGCGTGGTTCTTCCTGAGGTGCCGTCTTAACAGCTGTTTGTTGTCTAGTCGGTTGAGTACGGGAGGGTCACCTTGGTACCTGGACCCAAGAGCCCTGACCGTTGCTTGCTGCTGCGTTGCGGGGTGGGGCGATTCCACCGTCCTGTGCCAGCACAACTGGTCCGTTGTCCTCCGATGGAGAAGCGGTAGCTTGGGACGCCCCTTCCGGTGTGGAGATCCTTTACGGGCAGAGCCCTGCGACATGCCCTACAACTCCGCACGAGCTACAGATCGTTGGCAGTCCCTCATACTCAACGATGAGTGTCTCATCGTCCAAAACGACGCTAGAGCGCAAAGGTTTGTCCAAATCTAACTCTACTGCAATTCTGGCGTATTTTCCGCGGTTGGTTTGGCAGGATGCCTCGTCAAGTTTGATTGTATGGCCTACGAGGTTTCCCAAGGCGGATAGAATCTGCGGATGGTACCTCGCAATCGGGAGGTCTGGAATTCTGATCCAAGCCACCGCACAAGAGGCCTTCCATTGTGCAGGGCGGAAGATCGGCTGCCAGCTTTGGACGGAGAGAACATAACCGAAGATGACCCAAGGCTCGTTGGTAAGTGCGTTAAGATAATCGTCTGCCTAAGATGACCCACGAGGCCTATTAGTTATGCCTTAAGGTACTATTATCGACACATAATGCCATTACTAACAAACACTTCGTTTGGATTTTAGTGTCGTGGAGGATAAATTGGGCTGGCACTTTACCTATCTCTTGCTTTATTCTTCTCAAATAATTGAGGAATAAATTACAAATTAAACATAAATATGGAAGACTTTTTCTCTTTTTAATTGTATAAAAGTGTCCAAAACATGAATGTAACATAATTATAAAATTCAATTAATATTACTGAGATTAGTACTATTAATTTAATACCAGTACAAGACAACTTAAAAGTCTTGTTAATAATTTATAATTTTCAAGTTTACTCGTAGCAGCCATGCATATGTTTAGAAACGATATCTAAATTTAGAAACTAAATTTTATTGTGTCGTTGAATTGAATGTAGACCGGAAATTATCCATTATATATATATAATGGATAAGCTTTTCAAAATTTTCCTCTGATATATAGTCTAAACAAATATTTTATATATTTTAAAACAGACTATTGATACCACATACTGGAAATTGCTGAATAAGTCAAAATTGACAGAAGAAATGCGACCCAGTGAATGCACAAAAGTCATAAATATCCACTATATATTATTCTAATTTCCACCATTAATTCAAAGTGCTAAGTCGTCGAGATCTCCCTATTTTTAGTCCTGATAAGATATTGACCATAGATCTTCCATAAATAAATAGCTTTAATTCTTATAGTCAAGAAAGGTGCACTAGTAGCTCTAATAGTGTTAACTGGTACAAAATTTTGAAAAAAACTGATTAGTAGAGAGTGCAAATCTATAAATGATGGAGGGTAAATTTGTCTCTGAATCCACCGAAAGTTTCAGTATTATTACAAAGAAAATAGCTCCTATCAAACAATTAAATGTGCTATCGTAATAAAGAACCAAAAGCTGTTGTTCTTGACTCCGTCGTATCGTACACCTGTGACCACCACCTTCCACCTGTATTGATTTTGATTGAGCAATTTGTCCTGTCATAGACTTCGAATGGAGAGATAATAATCCCCTTAGATTTTGGCTGATTTTTCCAAGGTCTGGCACCTTCACTTGGACAGCCAGCTTTTTTTTTAAACTTATTTTGTCAAATTTTATTTATAAAATTTATATAAATATGTGAATAAAATTTAATAAGAATATTATAATCAAAATAAGAAATTTGATCCTCACACCTTAAAGTAATTCATTAATTAACTAAGATAAAGTATTTGATATTCAAGATGAAATGAATACTTTACTTGCCATCATTGGGAAGGCCAAAGAGAAAGAGAAATTGAAGAGAGAAATTGAAGAGAGAAATCGAAGACTCAACTTTTAGGGGAGCATATCAGCTGCTCCCGAATTATAATGCGCTTAAGATTCTAGCCATTTAACTTATTGTAATAGATAGCTGGGATTCATTCAGGCACAGCGAGCACAGCAATTCAAGAACAGCAAATTTGTTTCCATGATTTAAACTGTGGTTTGGAATTTTCAATTCCTTGCATTAGAAGGTGTTGAACTCGTAGCAGTGAGGGTTTTTACTTTTCTAGTCAATATAATCTTTGTAAGTTGTGTACCAACCTTAATCTTGTGATTACAATTATTATTACGGTGCAAATTATTTTTATAAATATTCACTCGAGGAAAAGAAAAGATATAAAACTAAAGTAGAAAGAGTTAGATAAGATGTTCATATCATAAAACAAAATTTAACATTTACGCGATACAAATTTCATTGAAAAAAATAAATTTTAGGGCTAATAAATTATACAGCATTTGATTTTTTGAGTTTTTTTAATTCAGTGCTTAAATTTTTAAAATTTTTAATTAAGTATTCAATTTTTATAATATTAGCAACTCATATTAAAATATTAATTATGTTAATATTTTACTGATTTGACTAATAAAATATGTTTTGCTTATGACATATAAGCTTCCACGTGAAAAATTAATTACTAATTAATCATACATATGGACTAAACACCTGACACACATATTGGATTAAGTGTTTTAGTCCATATAAATTATTAATTGATAATTATTTTTCATGTATACATCTCCATGTCATATAAAAAAATTATTCGTCAAATCAGTAAAGTACTGATAGAATTAACGTTTTGAATTGAGTTTATAAAGTTAAAAAAATTAGAGACTTAATTAAAAATTTAAAATTTTAAGTACTAAATTAAAAAATAGCACTTTAAAATATGTTCTCCTAGATTCTATAATAAAATGCTAGAGATACATTCAAAAGTAAATTTGGCATCCTCCATCCAACATGTTGAAGAAGGTTGGATGTTATGGTCTCATACCTATGATCGAGTTATCGGACGATTAACAATAATGTCAACCTATGATTCCAGTACAACGGAGTATTTTCGGGGTTGCCTTCCTTTATGATCTGTGTTGAATATAAAGGTGGGTTTGTTAAGAGGGAACCCACAGCTCTCTATAACACTGATTATTGAAATAATTCTCTTTTTTCTTCTCAATTCTATCATAAAATCCTTTTAAACAAAAAGTCAATAACTACTTCATATAAAATAGGAATCCACTACGTTCAACACTTTAAACCAACTAGTAGGATAACAACTAAAAGTTTGAAAACAATACAACTTAATCAACTAAAATCACTATAGTTGGAACTCAAGAATGTCGCATATGTTACTTGCTATCCGTTCGTGCTCCACGTTGCTTATACACATGCCGTTTGAAAAGCCTATCCATAACATTACCCTTCTATTAAAACCGCGCTTATCCTCAAGCACAAATGAAGGAAAATGAGTACAAAGGAAGGAAATATCCTCCCAGGAACCTTCAACAGGGGAGAGACCCTCCCATTGAACCAAGGCTTGGGGTTGATTATGAAATATACGATAGTCAAGGACAGCCTGAGGATGAGGATGGATTTCTCCTTGAGAGAGAATCGGTAGAGAAGGTGCAACATGTACTGAAGTCCCGTGAAAAGGCTTGAGGTAAGATGACTGGATGTAACTTTGAAGTGGAGGGAAGTTCCAGCTTGTAGACCTCCGAACCAACATAAGCAAGAATGCAAAAAGGGTCGTAATAGCGAGGGGAGAATTTAGTGTACCTGTTATTAACAAGGCTAAGTTGGTGGTGAGGATGGAGTTTAAGAAGCACTAAGTCCCCAACCTTGTACTGAACCTCATGATGCTCAGCATCATAAGCTACTTTCATGGATTATTGAGCTTGAACTAGACGGTCACAAGGAAGATCCTTGAGCACTAAATCTCGTGACTTCAACTTTTTGTCCACGGCTTCTAGTTTAACTAAACCTGGATAATAAGACAACATAGTTGGTGGAGATCATCCATGCACTACCTCAAACAGAGTAGCCTTGAGAGAGGAGTGGTAACTGGTGTTATAGCAATATTCAACCCAAGATAACCATTAATGCCAAAGATGAGGCCGATCGCTAGTAAAACAGCGTCAATACATCTCAATAGTGTGATTAACAACATTCGTTTGTCCGTCACTTTGTGAATGATAAGCAGAATTGAAAACAAGCTTCAACCCACTCAAGCGAAATAATTCTGTCCAAAAGGAGCTGGTGAAGGTAACATTATAATCACAAATAATTATTTCGGGTAATCCGTGAAGCTTGAAAATATTATCCAAAAAGAACAAGCCACACTCACAACATTATATAGATGAGATAGAGAAAGGAGATGAAAATATTTAGAAAATCGATCAAAACTACCAACAAAACATTCTTCCCTTAAGAAGTAGGTAGCCCTTTATTGAAATCTATAGATATATCGAACCAAACTTGTAACGGTATAGGCAAAGGCTGCAAGAGTCTAGCTGGATGTAAGTGTTCTATCTTATGGCACTGGCATACAAGACATTGTTGTACAAAAGAGCGAATTGAACTCTTCATTCCCTTCCAATAGAAGTCTTGAGTGGAGAGTTTTCTGGTAACCTTCATGAATGCTATCATGTACGGTAGATAGGATTGTGATGACCAATGGAGAAGTGAGGAGTAAGTGGATCCTCCTTTTGAACAAAATGAGCCATCCTTATACCCCCACGACCCCACTGCTTCGTCCTGCTAGATTTTATGAATAAGCTATTGCAGTTTTGGACTTTGTTGAACTTCATTGCGAATCGACTCAAACAAAGGTAACTACGACATCGAGATTACAACAATCATGGCTTGATCCTCCATACATCGGGATAAGGCATAGGCTACCTTATTATGTTTACTGGCTCAACATTCCATTGCAAAATCAAAACCCACGAGCTTACTTAACCAGTGCTATTGCGAGGTAGTAATAATTCACAGCAACAATAAGAATTTGAGGCTATAATGATCAATATGGATGAGAAAGTGTCTTCCTCATAAATAAGCTCACCAACGACGCACAACTTTAACCAACCCGATAAGCTCTTTTTCATAAGTAGGAAGCCCCTTATAACAGAATGGAAATGGCCTACTAAAATAAGCTACCGGTTGTCCTCTTTGTTGCAAAATCGCACCCATACTCGAATCTGATGCATCACACTCTAAGATGAATAATTATATAAAATCTAGAAGTTCCAACATTGAAGTGCAAGTCATCACCATCTTCAAGTGTTTAAAGGCCTTGGAAGCTTCCTTGATCCATTGGAAGGAATTTTTCTGTAACATTGCTGTCAAAGGGGCTGCAATTGTGCCATAATTCTGCATGAACTTTTGGTAGTAGTATGTGAGTCCTAAAAACTAGCATAGCCCCTTCACCGTCCTTAGCTTGGTCCAATCAACGATAGTCGCAATTTTGCTTTGATCCATTACCACCCCTTCTTCTGAGATGATGTGACCCATGTAGGAGACTTTGAGTTAAGCAATGAGGCACTTGGATTGCTTTAGAAAAAGCTAGTGGTCCTTAAGCAAGTGAAAGACTATCTGAAGTTAGGATAGATGATCTGCCCATGATTTACTATACACAAAGATATCGTCAAAAAATAGAAGAAAAAAGTGGCGTAGATGAGACTGAAAGACCTCATTCATTAAGGCTTGAAAGGTGCTCGGGGCATTGGCTAGACTGAAGGGCATGGCTAAGAACTCAAAGTACCCGTAATGAGTGCGAAAAGTCCTTTTCTCCACAATGGAAGGACACACTCTGATTTGACGATATCCCGAACGCAAATCCAGTTTGGTGAAGTATCGCGACCTATGTAGTTCTTCCAACAACTCCCCAATCAGTGGAATCGGAAACTTGTCCTTGATCGTTAGGGAGTTCAATGCCCTGTAATCCACACAGAATCGCCACGTATTATATGCCTTAGACACAAGAAAAACAAGTGAGATTATGGTGACCGACTGGGTCAGATAATGCCCCTTCCTACCATCTCTTTACATTGCTTCTTGATTTCATCTTTTTATGCATGAGGGTAATGGTAAGGTTTTCCTACTACGGGTCCCGTTCTATAATGATGCGATGGTTATGACTATGAACCGGGGATCGGTTAGTAAAATCAGCACTAAAATTCAGTTAGGAGCTCACTCAATGTCATGTCCCTATGGGACTCAACTTTTGTGACTTTAAGCTGAGCACTACACCTTACAATTCAACCACTCTTCCATTCCATTTGAATACCATAGATTTATCCCCAAAGTCTCACAAAATTGGTCTCAATGATTCAAGCTAATTAACGCCCAGCACCGCGTCAATACCATTCAAATTGAGAATAAACAAATCAATATAAATCAGCTGATGATTCATTAAAGTCGACACTCTTGGACACTAACCTAGACTACAGATTTTGCTATTGTTCGCCACTGTCACCTGGAGTTTCTCTACTGGTTCCATCACAAGGTCCAGTTTGCCAACCTACTGGGAATCGATGAAACTATGGTATTGCCTGAATCTATGAGGAGCACTAGTGGTTGCCCTCTAATTATTCCTTGAATTTTCATGGTCTGTCCTCCTGATATGACTTTGGTTATAGCGTGGAGAGAGATTTTGGGTTCCATTTGTTCTTCGACGTCTTGTCCTTCTTCTTCTTCTTGAACCAATTCTACGACCCATCCAACTAGAAGAGCTGCTTGCACTAATGCCCCCTCGTATAAATTTCATCACAACTAAAACAGAACCCTCTTGATCTACGATCTTCCATCTTTACTCTAGTAAGGCGTTTAAACAATTTCTGGTAAGGAGAAATCGATTGAGGGCTGGCTGATGGTCTGAAAGATGTTATGGAAGAAGTGGTTGAGATTTTTAGGCCTCTATGTCTTTCATACAAACAGACTAGCCTCATTGCGTTAGTTAAATCTAATGTTTAAAATCGTACCAAACATTAAACCGGTCAAAGGAAAGGTTTAAAGGTTCAACCAGTATTAAACCATCATAAAACCAGTATATAATAAATAAGAAGAATAAAATTTGAATTAATCAACTTTTCGATTCAGTTCAGTTTATTTTAATAAATAATAACTGTTATTGTCAAAAATGAATCTATTCATTAATTGACTAGTTGATTTTAATGATTGTTTTTTTATTACTAAAATCCTGAAAATAACATATAAAGATTAATTTTTTAAAGAAGTAAATAATTTTCTTATAATTTAATATTCCTAAAGCTCTTAGCTTTATATATATAATTTAAAATGTTTACATAAGTATTAATATATATAATTGATCCCCACAATTTATTTTTCTTAACCTTTCTTTTTAACCCAATTAATATTTAGCAATTGAATTTTTACTAAAATTAGTGGTCAAATCCCTAGTCCCTATTTCCATTAGCAAATCCCATAACAGAGTATACCCAAGTTTCAAGAACAATTGTAGATTATTGTTATCATCATCTCTCTGCTTCTTGACTTTTTCTTTTTATTATTTTCATCCTTTAGCTTCATCTTTATGCTCTTTCGTCTCATTATCTTATGCATCTCTATACTTATTGATTTTCTTTATTTTTACCTATTTTCGTCCTTTATCTTCATCTTTCTACTCTTCCCTTTCAATCTCTCTTATTGTCATATGGATGGACCTAGATTAAGATCTCACCCTTTGTCTTGAGTATGCTAATATTATGTTGTTCTTGCTTCCTTTTGAGTTGTACACACATAAAATGACGTATATCTTTAGTTGCTGTTGGATTTGTGATTTGCTTCATTGTATGATTAAAAGTTGATTTATTTTGATTTTGGGTTTTGAGTAAGTACATACATAGAGAAAGGTAAAAGAAAAATCGATGCCTTTGGTGATGTGTGACTGGGTGGTTCCCAGAGAGAGTGGCTAGTTTGTGCATCTACTCTCGCTATCCTTCTTTTTCTTAGGTTCACGGTAAAAAAGCTGGCCAATTTTTATTGACAACGGTTAAAAATGAAAACCGAACTAAAAATCAGTCTAGTTCATACTTAATTAGGTCGAACCAGCCAATTTGGTCTAGTTTTTATATCATTGGTTAAATCCCTATGCTTATGTAGTTCTACTTTTACTGCAATATACTTTTACAACCCACTTACGAATATTTTCATCTCTTATTTTGAGGTGAGAGAGTTTGCGTAAACTGCTAACTGTTCAAATTTGCGCTGAAAATCTTCTACCATTCCCACCTGTCTCAATTTGGAGAGTTCCCCTAATTTAGTTCCTTGAATTGTGGGGCCAAACTTGAGATGACATTGTTGTTTGAACTCTTCCCATGGGATGCCAGGTCTATCTCTGTCTAGTTTAAGGAACCAAACTTATGCATACACATCAAGAAGATAAGAGATAATTTTTTCTTTTTCCTTCTCTAGAACACGTCGGTGTCGAAAGTAATGATCATAATGGCTTAGCCAAGCGAGCGGGTCATCTTTCCTATCATAAGTCAGGAACTCCAAATGAGAGTAGCAAGGAGGTTGCATTCTTCCCTCCTTTCAGTTGGCACCTAGCACTTATAGTTGTTGGCGTTATTGTTCCAAAACTTTTATTACCCTATAATGTTAATAACGCTTTTGTTTATTAACTCCTATAGATCCTCTTTAATACCATAATGTACATTCACAACTTTAATATACTTTAATATTTCTTTATCTTATGGTTAATGTATAAAGCTTCCCTCTCTCTATATATATATAGCCCACGCATTTACTTTTCCCCCACTTCTTCTCACACTATTGTGCTTGTTTTTCATTTTCTTCTCCATACAACTCTCCTTTCCACATATAGACTTCTTTACACACAAATTCTCTTACCTTTTCATTTTGCGTTTGTTTGTTCGTGTTAATTCATGGAGACAGTTACTATTCTGCTCTTTGGCGTGCACTGAAGCTAGTGGAGGAGGTGTTAACCCTGGGGTGTTATCCTGCTGTCTTGCTACATCGTAAAGGGGAAATTTTTGACTTAGGACAATGATTTTTCACAACGCCTTGTATTCAAATAAGTCGTTGTAATTTAATTATTTATGCTATTTTCGCTAACAATGTAAGTCGAAAATTGTGTTAGTTTGCTTGCTCTTTGTCAGGATATTTTCTATTCTTGCTACTGTTTTCAGATTTGTTACTGTTTATTGGAAATTACTGCATTCTTGCTGCTGTGTGATTATTTTAGAATAAGTTGGAATATTGATTATTTCATGTGAGACATCTCTGCTTTCAAATTGAACATGTTGTCTGCGAATTAGACCAATATAGGTTCTATATTTACTGTTCCCCACGTAGGTTCTACCCTATCATCATAGCCCAGAGAATTATACATGACCTAACTAGATTAGAGCCTCTAGATGGGAGAAACTTTAAACTATGGTTTGAGAAAATTCATTTTTACTTTCAACAATACAAAATTGATTATTTAATGTTTCAAAAATTCCTAGTGACAATACCGATCCCAAGACATCTAAGGATAACCATACTGTTAGGGGAGTGTTGCTTAACCATATGATAAACCTATTGTTTGATATCTATTGCAAGAAAATTTGGGATGCTTTAGAAGTGAAATATGGGATGAATGATTTCGATACTAAGAAATATACAGTTTCTAAGTGGTTAAAATTTACCGTTATTAATGATAATGGACCAATTAACATGTGTGAGTTTTTTCAAGTTAGTGCCCTTATTGAGAAACCACCTATCTCATGGAATGAGTATAAAAACTAGCTGAGGCATAAGAAGAAAGACATAAAGCTTAAGGAGTTGATAGGACATATAAAGATTGAGAACGCCAACCTTACACAAGATAAGAACAAATCACTCACCCTTGTCTATACTATTAAGGCTAATGTGATAGAACATATAAATACAAATAACTTCAAGAATAGTGATGGACAAAACAAGTCTTTCAAGCGCAAAAGGATTGATGGTGATTGTTAGTAGTGCCACAAGCCAGGTCATCTTGCTGCTCTTTGCCAAGCTAGAATCAAACATGAGAACAAGGGCTAAGGAAAAAAACCACAACAGTTCGGGAAAGGAAACCAGAAGGGATACTAAGGAGGTAACCAGAATAATTTTGTTAAGCCTCAAGCTAATGATGATGGTGTGATGATAAGGAGATCATCATTGCTGTTGTGTCTGAAGTCAACCTTGCTGGAAACTTAGTTGAGTGGATCGTTGACACAGAAGCCACATGCCATATCTACACCAACAAGGACCTGTTCAAGGAGTTAAATGATGCTGTTGATAATGAGTTCGTGTATATGGGCAACTCCAACAGAGTTCCTATTCAAACAGTTAGAAATGTCACTCTTAAACTCACTTATGAAAAAGTGTTGGCATTAGAAAATGTTTTATTTGTTCCTGATGTTCGTAGAAACTTGATTTCTGGAGCAGTATTTAACAAAGCTGGTGTCAAACTTACTTTTGACTCTGATAAGCTAGTTCTTACTAAGAATGGAAACTTTGTTAGTAAAGGATTTTGTAATAGGGGTTTATTTGTACTTGACATTAAAATTAATACATCTACTTCTTCTATTTATATTGTCGAGTCTCTAGACCTATGACACTCTAGACTTGGGCATATGAATGTCAGGTCAATTAAGAGGATGCAAAGCTTAAACTTATTGCCTAACCAGATCACTAATGAAATAGAAAAATGTCAAGTTTATGTTGAGGCTAAACACTCTAAAATACCTTTTAAGTCAGTGACGGAGAGAGAGCCATAATTGTTAGATTTGGTATCCTTAGATTTGGGTGATTTTAAGAATAGTGTGAGCAAAGGAGGCATGAGATATTATATTACTTTTGTGGATGATTGTTCTTGATTTACTAAGGTTTACTTATTGAAAAATAAAAGTGATGCAGAGGAAGTGTTTATAAAATACAAAGTTGAGGTTGAGAACTAATTGGAAAGGAAAATTAAGAGATTAAGATCTAATCGAGGTGGTGAGTATAATACTAATTCCTTGCTAATTATTGTGGAAAAGTTGAGATTATTCATAAACTTTCAGCCCCTCACACACCTGAACAAAATGGAATAGCCGAGAGAAAAAACCGAACACTTAAGGATTTAATGAATGCAATGTTGATTTCCTCGGGTTTACCCGACTTATGTGGGGAGGAGCTATTCTTTTAGCTTGTTATACTTTAAAAAGAGTCCCTCATAAGAAAATAGATCAAACCCCTTACGAAATTTGGAAAGGTTATCTACCTAATTTGCATTTTTTGAAAGTGTAGGGGTGTCTTGCTAAAGTTGCTCTACCTAAATATGAGAGGAAGCAAATTGGGCCTAAGACCATTGATTCAATTTTTGTGGGATATGCTTCTAATAGTGCTGCCAATAGATTTATGGTTAAGGAAGAGGGATCCAACACTTATGAACCAATTATAGAGTCAAGAGATGCAGTATTTTTTGAGGATAAATTTCCTATGAAAGTGAGTGTGCAAGTTCCTAAAGAGTTTGTCCCTAGTTCTTCTACTAATGGTGACATAGAGGAAGAGGAAAATAATGAACTGAGTAGAAGCAAAAGAGCTAGAGTATCTACCATTTCTGGTTCTAACTTTATTACTTCCTTTGTGGTGAAAAAACCTGAGAAGATAGATGATGGTTTTGTGGTGACTTATATTATGGAGGAAGATTCCAAAACTTATGAGAAAGCAATGAGATCTGTGGATGCTACCTTTTAAAAGGAAGTTATAGATAGTAAGTTAAAGTCAATCATGTCTAATAAAACTTAGGTTTAGTTGATCTACCTTGAGGTTGTTAGCCTTTGGAGTGTAAGTGGATTTTCAAAAAAAAAATTGAGACCTGAAGGAACCATTGAGAGGTTCAAACAAGAGTTGTGATTAAAGGCTTTAAACAAAAGGAAGGATTGGAATTTTTTTATACTTACTCCCTTATTACTAAAATTGCATCTATAAGGATGATGTTTACTATTGCCTCGGTATTTAAGCCTCATGTGTACTAAATGGATGATAAGACAACTTTATTGAATGGTGATCTTGATGAAAAAATTTATATGGTCTAGCCCGAAGTGTTTAGAGTCCCTAGTCAAGAACAAAAGGTGTGTAAGTTGGTAAGTCTTTGTATAGACTTAAACAAGCTCCCAAACAGTGGCATGAGAAATTTAAAAGTGATATTTTAAAAAATAGTTTCACCTCTTATAATGTTGATTCTTACATTTACATGAAATCTTGCATCAATGGTTATATGATCATAACTTTTTATATAGATGATATGCTTATTTTTGGTATTAGCTTATCTGTCATTGATACTACCAAAAATTTACTAAAGTCTTCTTTTGATATAAAAGATCTTGAATCTGTGGTCTTTATTTTAGGAATCAAATTTTGAAGAAGTTTAGATACTATGATGTTGAACCAGTCAAGGCTCCCTATGATGTTAGTGTTGCTTTAAAGAGAAATTTTGGTGATAGTGTGAACCAAAATAAGTATGCTAAAATTCTTGGTTGTGTGATGTACTTGATGGACTAATTTTGTCCTAATATTGCATACTTTTAAAGTAGACTTAGTACGTATACTCATAATTCTAGTTAAGAGTATTGAAATGCATGATTCGTTTGTTGAGTACTATACATTATGGATTATCTTTTGGTGGCCATCCTCCTGTATTGGAGGGGTATTCTGATGCTAATTGGGTTACGGAGAGTGATAATATACACTCTACCAGTGGTTAGGTTTTTACCTAAGCAAAAGCTACAGTGTCTTGGAAATCATCCAAACAAACATGTATTGCGAGATCAACAATAAAAGTTGAGTTTATAGCTTTGGAGCTAGCAAAAGAGGAAGTTGAGTGACTAAGAATCCCTTAACAAATATCCTGCTTTGGAAAAAATCAATTCCTTCTGTGTTCCTTCATTGTGATTCATAAGCTGTCATTCATATTGTCAAGAACAAGACATGTAATGGCAAAAGTAGACATATCATATTGAGACATAAAATTGTTTGTACTTTAATTAGACATGGTGTAATTTATCTAGACTATGTCAACCAAAGAAAAACTTATCGGATCTGTAGTAACCTTGTAATGGATACCCCTCTTGGAAAACCATGTTCGATGTATCAAACGAAGTTATGTGGTGACTACTTACTTTTATTTTGTTTGTAAAATAATACTAAATTCTATTCAATTGTTGAATCGCGTCCTTAGTATGACTTTACTATATTTGATGAGGTTGGATTATTTAATCCTTAATGAGTTCCACAACCCACATTTGGGTGGTGTGAGTAGTACACACTTGATGGACTCACCTACGTGATTATGGGGGGCTAGTGTAACATCCCGTTTCCATAGAACGGGTCGGGCCTGAGAAACAGGCCCAAGTGAGGTCAATCGGAGAAGTTAGGA
>JANZXR010000008.1:691796-710422 GCA_027575705.1 Erythroxylum echinodendron | reverse complement strand
TGATTTATCTCAATTTATGTACGGAGGTAAATTAAATAAATTTGCTCGTTTTAAGCATCCCTGGTGGGGAATTCCTCTCCCGTGGGCCACGGGTCCAGATGTCACATAGGACGTCGGGCCGGTGGGCCCGCCCGGGGAGGGGTTCCAGCATGGCCAACGACACATAAAGAGGCATCTTCCACCTCCTCCCCAATCTCTCTTTCAACAAAAATAATCTCTTCCTCATCCGCACCATAAAATTTAAATTAGCCAAATCCTCATAAACCTGATCCGCATCTATGATAGACATAATCAGAATGCGACAAATAAAGCCTTTAACAAGAGAACCACACCGTGTCAAAAGACAAGATTATAAAAAACCCATAGAGGGTTTATGCAACTTGCCTCTGTCGTCGCATAATTCTAATTAGTTAAATTAAAATGATAATTTTTGAGAGATGAAAATTGAGTCTTTCAAAATCTTAAATCAGTTTTTAAATTAAATTTAATATTTTAAATTAAATCGGATTAAGTCAATCCTGCCAGCACAATATCTAATACAAAAAGCCGTACAGCAGTTAAGCTTTAGGATGCACTGGAGGGGAACGTGAAAGATTGATTCTGGTTTCGTGTCGAAAACCTATATATTGATTGGCAACCATTCAATAAGGGTAGCGCCTCCAGTCACCATAGAAAGCCCCGTCAACATGTACGGCTTATAGACTAGTTTATATATTTCTCGACGAAATGAAGATAAAATAATAATATTAGAAGGTGGTTATAATAAATAATGTTACTTTATTCTTTAGGTTTCCTTTATCTCTAGATTTATTTTTTCTTTAGGTTTCCTTTATCCCTAGATTTATTTTCATGAATGAACCAAATGAAGTATAGTGAAATTATTTTATAAAAAATTATATATAAAAACGAAACTCAATTTCATAATTGAAATTAAATTTTAATAATAAGTGGAAACTTAAAAATAAATTGAACAAAAGGATAAACTAAAAAAACGATTTGTTCAAAGTTGAACGGATGGAGGGCTTGAATAAGAATAAATAAATGAATATCCATTAAGACCGAGACAAGGAGACAGGTAAAAGTGAATCCTTCACTACCAAGCCATTCCAAGTCCAAGCGGCTGCTGGGTCTAGTCTAGTACGTCGCATTATCACACGTGAATCATCAACGGTATGAATGCTATGTACCAGTATGACTACGCCACAGATAGATGTAACTGTTCCAAGACGATGACCCCATCTGAAAGAACTAAGAAAGACATCACATGACGTGGCATACCCTTTTCTAGGTCCTCCTGTATTAACGGCTCTTATCAACTTCTCTACCTATGATCCCGAATACGTTGCTATAAAATACCATACTAGTCCCTCGCCCACTCTCATCTCAAGCTTTCATCTTTTGTCCAACGAGAGGCACTAGAGAGAGCACAGAGCTAGCCACCAAGCTTGCATTAGTTCTTCAGCACCCTCATATATCTCGTAATTCGATTGTTTGCTTAGAGAAATTCCAAAAAATGGTTTCTTCAGCTCTTAGATCGAGCTTTCTTCCTGCAATCCACCTTCAAGGTTGCCATTCTGTCGGTTTACATAAATCCAATGCTATGGCTGGCAACAACATCTCTGCTAATGACCGAAAGGTGATTTTCTTAACGAGAAAATGTAGTAGCAAGCACCGGATGTTTAATGTTGCGAACGAAAAATGGCAGACATGTACATGTTAACAAAGATATTAAGTTTTCAGCTCGAAGATTAATTCTCTTTTCTCTTGTGTGTTTTTAGCTCACTTGTGTAAAAGCTGTCCTGGACAATAGTTTAGGTGATGAGAAAAACACCTTGCCAGTGCAAACACAACAGAGAAGATCCCTCAACTTTTCTGGCAACAAGCCTCCTACTCCAATTCTTGACACCATCAACTACCCCATTCACATGAAGAATCTCTCCATTCAGGTAACATTGATATGAATTTTTAACTTCAGGTTTCGGTAGTTACCGAAAGCTGGTTGCTTCGGAAAGGGTTTAATGATTTGTTCAATTGTTCTTGGAATACTTCAGGAGCTTGAAAATTTGGTTGATGAACTTCGGGAGGAGATAGTTTATACCGTGTCAAAGACAGGAGGACACTTGAGTTCAAGCTTAGGAGTAGCGGAGCTAACGGTGGCGCTTCACCATGTATTCAGCACACCTGAGGATAAAATCATTTGGGATGTTGGCCACCAGGTGGACATTTTTAGCTTATTTCCTCTCGAATTTACGTATTTTCTCTAATTTTCATTATTTTTTTCGATTAGACAATCTTACCTAACTTGAAATTGTTCTTGCAGACCTATCCACACAAAATTTTGACCGGTAGAAGATCAAGAATGCATACAATTCGACAAACCTTTGGACTTGCTGGATTTCCCAAGAGGGAAGAAAGTGAACATGATGCGTTCGGAGCTGGCCACAGTTCTACTAGCATATCAGCTGGCTTAGGTATAACTAACAAACCATCCCTTGTTATTCTTACTTTGTTTGATCGTCGTTGATCATATGCTTCGTTGGCTCCAATCAAATTTTAGTTTTTAATCACTCACACATTTATCTCTTTTCCCTTACATTTCAGGCATGGCTGTTGGCAGAGATTTGTTAGGAAAGAATAACCATGTCATTGCAGTGATCGGTGATGGTGCCATGACGGCAGGACAGGCATACGAGGCCATGAACAACGCAGGCTATCTTGACTCGAATCTCATTATCATCTTAAATGACAATAAACAAGTCTCTTTACCCACTGCTACCGTTGATGGTCCTGCGCCGCCAGTTGGGGCTCTCAGCAAAGCCTTGACAAAGTTACATTCAAGCCGAAAGTTTCGCCAACTCCGGGAAGCTGCAAAGGTTAGTCAAACCACAGGAATTCATTATTATGGTCCTAACCAATACTTCTGCAATTCGTTAACACAACATGGTATGTAAACAGGGCATCTCAAAGCAAATCGGAGGTAAAACACATGATATTGCTTCTAAAGTTGATTCCTACATGAGAGGAATGAGTGGCGGCTCTGGTGCCTCTTTGTTTGAAGAACTTGGCCTATACTATATTGGCCCAGTTGACGGCCATAATGTGGAAGACCTTGTAGAAATATTGAAGAAGCTCAAGGCTTTGCCAGCATCAGGACCAGTTCTCCTTCATATTATCACTGAGAAAGGCAAAGGGTATGCTCCAGCTGAAGGAGCAGCTGATAAGATGCATGGTATTTACCAAATCCATCAAAAAGTTACAGTAGCTTTATAAATTGTCAGAGATGGAAAGTTTAGCCTTACCTTTTCTGTTTTCGTTAGGTGTTGTCAAGTTTGATCCGACATCAGGGAAGCAATTGAAGGGCAAATCAAGCACCAAGGCATACACCACATACTTTGCCGAGACTTTGATTGCTGAAGCTGAGACAGATGACAAAATTGTAGCTATACATGCTGCAATGGGAGGAGGCACAGGACTTAATTTGTTCCAAAAGCGATTCCCCGATAGGTGTTTTGATGTTGGGATTGCTGAACAACATGCAGTTACATTTGCAGCTGGCTTAGCCACCGAAGGTCTCAAGCCTTTTTGTGCCATCTATTCTTCATTTTTGCAAAGGGGTTACGATCAGGTTAGCTTAGAATGTTCTTAGATAACATATCCTGTTTCTTCTTAGAAAATTGAAAGCAATAACTTATCGGGGATGTCAATTAAATTTTGCCTTGTTTTGCTTGTCCCACAGGTAGTTCATGACGTAGACCTTCAAAAGCTTCCTGTGAGATTCGCAATGGACAGAGCTGGCCTTGTTGGTGCGGATGGTCCAACCCATTGTGGTGCCTTCGACACCACCTTCATGGCTTGCCTACCAAATATGGTAGTCATGGCTCCTTCAGATGAGTCTGAGCTCATGCACATGGTGGCCACAGCTGCAGCCATTGACGATCGACCTAGTTGCTTCAGGTACCCCAGAGGAAATGGCATTGGCTCCATTCTTCCACCAAAAAACAAAGGAACACCTCTTGAGGTAATTATACATCTCAAAGTTCCCCATAAGTTCCACCTGTGCGTGCTTACTTTAGCAAGTAGTTTAATCTTCCCTGCTTCATCAATTGGATTACAGGTTGGTAAGGGAAGAGTGCTTAGGGAGGGCAGCAAGGTTGCTATTCTTGGCTACGGAACAATAGTCCAGAACTGTATGCAGGCAGCAAAGATACTTCTAATGCTGGGAATCTCCGCAACTGTTGCTGATGCAAGATTCTGCAAACCTCTTGATGGGAAGTTGCTCAGACAACTAGCTCAAGAACATGAGATCCTCATTACTGTGGAAGAAGGATCAGTTGGAGGATTTAGTTCTCATGTTTCTCATTACCTGAGCTTGAATGGACTGCTTGATGGCAAACTCAAGGTAATAAATCCCCTCAAATTATACTTCTTCATAGGACAAGTATCCTATGGTACTCAGACATGTTTACGAAACTTCAGTTCAGTTGATTTATCTTTTACTTCTTGCAGTGGAGGCCTATGATTCTTCCTGACAGATACATCGACCATGGAGCTCAGAAAGACCAAATTGAAGAAGCAGGACTTAGCGCAAAACAAATTGCAGCAACTGTATTGTCCCTGGTTGGTGGCTACAAGAATAGTCATCAACTTATTGACCTATAGAGGGATTCATTAGCTTCTACTCTTTCCTTTTCTCTTATGGATATGTAAAAATCTCTCAAGTGAAGTCTTTATCTTCGATGTGGACGATGCCAGATGTCCTAGTTGTATACTTGTACAGTTGAACCACAAGAGGAGTACAATAAGCGTCGTATAAAATTACGCACAATGTAATGTGGTCTCTATATTGCTCTTTGCTGATGAATGTAATACCTTTATTTCATTACACTGACATGTTATTACACAAAGTTGTCAAACTCCTCTTTAAATTGTCTTGACGATTTCTGACTATGCACGGCATTACAAGGTCCAGGATTTTGGCACAAGTGCTCCAAGTTCTGTTCCTTTGATAGGCTAAAAGAGTTCTCTCGAGATGGGCTTCATGTTGGACCCTTCAGGTTTCAGAAATAAGCCATAATTTTTTTTCTGTCTAAGGACCAGCCAATCATTTAGTGCAGGAGTTAATCGAATAGGTTTCTTGTAAACTGCCGACAGTCCTCAACCATTATTCTAAGTTCCTAATCAGCCTTATATAAGTTCCAGATTCTATTTTATCTTGCTTTTACTATATATATTTTTATTTTCTATTTATCAGATATATCTTGATATAAATTCCAACTCACCTATAGTAGAGTTAAAGATGTAAATGCAATTCTTTTATTCCTGCTTGTATATATTGAAAATTTGTAAGTGACATAATTCTAAATTGGAAAGAAACACGAAAGAGGATTCAAAATTTATTCGCTTAAAGTTTTCGACTGAGGTACGAAATTTTAATTGCGTATAAGTTCACTTTAGACTTGGTTCAATTTTTCCCAAAGTCCTCTCAAAACTTATTTTTTGTACAAGAGGAATAATTTCACATTGAATAGATCCACTTGTCAAGTTTTAGGGTAAGATATAATGTTCTAATTAATAATAATAATAAGGTCAATATTAATCTTCTAAAATATATGAATAAATAAAAAGTGATAATTCTACAAAATGGAAAGAATTTTTCGTAGAAATCCTTTAACATGTAGAATACAATTAAATTTATGTAAGTCGTTTGATTAATGACCCATATATTTAAATGATTTTGTAGTTATCTATTTGTTAGATAATTTATTATCAAAGTTTATGTTAGATACCATTCACTAATTAATCATAAAGTAAAATATGAGAACCTACTATGGAAGTAAAAGAAATAGATGTGGTAAAATTTTATTTTGATTAATATTATCAACTAATGGTAATGTGTATATAAAAATGAGCTTATAATTTAATATCTTGTGCTTATAATTTAATATCTTAAGATTTTACTTAAATATGAAATATCTTATAAATGAACAGCTCATTTAAAATGTAGAACAAGGATTATTCCTATTTCAAAAAATGAGCTTACCAAACATATTTAATCATTCGAACAAGCAAATATTCAATCTTAGAAAACTAGTTATCCTCCTTGAATGGAGTCTAATTGTAATATCTCATTTCGATTATTGTACTGTGTAATGTGTTGTTCATGTATTTTATAGAGTATGCTTTATTTATGGTGTAATAGAGTAATATAAGTGTTTAAGTGTATTATTGACGTTATAATAGAGATCATGGATAGATCAAAGACGATTTTGGATTCAATTAAAAGTTTCTCAGAAAATTTCTGAAAACTTCGAAAAGCCACGGAATGAGTTTGAATGAGCTTTAAAAGCCCCGAAATGTGCTTTGGAGGTTTAGATGATAATTTCAAATAAAATCCGGATGATTTTGGTGACATTCAGTAATTTCCGAATTCAACTCGAAAATTCTTTCTGACAATTAAAAAAAATTCCTAACAATTTCAAAATATGATAAAAAGCTCCAAAATTAGGATTGGAGTTCCTATGAACTGAAACAAGTCAAAACAGAGGTTGTTTGAATAGGAATTGGGTAATCCAAAATTATGGGACTAAATTGCCCTTTTTGGAAAATAGTGAGTATTGATGATTTTAAACCCATTCAAATTTTTTAAAAGCATCCAATCAATAAGAATTGACCCTAATTAGAATATTTCATGGTCAATTTGAAAATAAGACGTTGTGAAATGTTTTCAAGATTTAATTCGATTAGTTAGTCAATTAAATACATTAAAAGACAATTTGGTCTTTTTGTACTAATTAAGGGCAATTTGATCTTTGTTCGTGATATTTGCGGATTGATGAGACATTAGAGATGACCAATGAGATAATGACATGTGGTTGATGAGTCATTACTGATGACAAATAAGAAGTTAACATGTATAATCCATTAAATGAGTATAAAAAACAAAACTTAACACATTTTGCTTCATTCTTTTAAAATAACCATGAGAGTGAATGGAGAGTGCACGTGAGAGTAGAAAAATAGAAAAAGAAGAGAAGAAAGAGTGAAGTTTCGGCCAAGGAGAGAAGGAGGATAGTGCAACTGATTTTTGATGAGTTTTAGAGCATGATGTATTTTAATTGTTTTATATGAATAAATTTTTTGTAAAAGAATTGATTTTATGCAAATGATTTCTATTTATGGAGACTAGCAAGTTGCGAGTGTACTTTAAAATGAGTTTATGCAAATAATTTTCATTTGATCGTGAAATGAATATTTATGCTAAGTTTTATGCAAATGAAATTTTACATATAAATATTGCTGAAATAAGTGTATGCTTTGGCAATATATAATTTTTAATTTGAAAGTTAAATTTTATATGAGTGGGAGTTATATTGAAATAATTCAATTATGAATTCTCTTATATTTGATTTAGAAAATAAGATGCGTAAATGTAAGAGTTGCTTTTGCCTATGGTATACTGCTAGGCTTTATATATGTTATTATACTGATATATTTATAGCTATTAACCTATTACAAGTAAACGATGTAGAACCAGCTCCATGACTTATTACGGGTAAGCGATGTAGAACAAGCTACGTAATTACCGATCTATAGCGGTTAACCTATTACGAAAAAGTGATGCAGAACTAGGTCCGTAAATAGTGATTAACCAATCACGAGTAAGCGATGCAGAACTAACTTCGTGATTTTTGACCTAGTGTACCGTAAAATAAAGAAACTAATGGTGGACTACGTTGAGTAAGAAAAGTCATATAATAATAATGCCGCCACTGTTTATTTTTAAAAGTGATTTGAAAGGTATCATATAGTTCCAATTCTAGTGGATAACTTATTTTCAGTATGAAAGTTTTCAGAAAACTTATTGCCACTATTGTTTATTAATTAAGGAAAATAGAAACTTTTATAATATGAGTTTAATTTCGAAAAGCATTTTAAAATAATATTTTAGAAAAATTAAAATTATGTTTTACGAAATGTTATGTTATTAACAGAGTTAATGATGCAAGAATAAATTGCTATGAAAAATGTTTTACCATAAGCTTTATGATTTTATGGAATATTGCAATTATACTGTCATGAAAAATTCAATTTTCTTGTAAACTGATTACACTTACTAAGTTCGTTTAGCTTATCCTTATTTTTATGTTTTTAAACAAACTATCCTAGGTATGTGTACAAGTGTTACAGTAATTGAGACTCCGTCTCAAGATTAGTTGTATTATTGGGTGTTGCTGTGCTTATGTCATTTTGATATGTACATTTGTGTAAAGAATGGATGTTTATAAAGACTTTTAAATGAAATGCTAGAATATGTTTTAGTTTTTTAAAGTTTATTGTAATGATTGTGTGAGAATTATTTGTTTGAGGTTGCTAGTGAGTGTTGAAGTTCATAATTTGTATTTGAGAAATTGATGTGAATAAAGAAATGTTTTAAAATGTGTCATGTAGGTTTTTTTGAAAGTTTTGGTAATATCAAAATACAATCATTATACTGTCAAAAATGTTAATAAAATGATTCTAAAAAATTTTCACTATTTTCTACGTTTTTAACTTTTAAAATATAAAAACTTTTTCACAGTTGAACGACTTGGCTTTACGGAAATCCTTCGGTCGAGTTAGATGTCAATTGGAGGAGTATTGTGGAGTCGCCGGGAGGACTCCGCTTGGGTTCTAGCAGAGGAACTCCGGGATGGATCATTTCATTAATTATTTGTCCATAATATCAAATTGGATCATCTGGACGGTAAAAGAAGTAAAACTTTTTTGTGCTTAAAAAATGTTTAATAAAATTTTATAATCTTTTAAATTAAAAAACTGTAGTTTTCAATTTAAAAATAAATCCTTTTTTATAGTTATCGATTAAATAATAATAATAGAACAAACACGATATGAATATTATATATAAATTAATTAAATGTCTATGATATGATAATTCAGGTTAACTCTTAAATTTGAATTAAATAAAATAATTATAACTTAAGTTAATAATTAAAAATAACTATAATAAATAATTAATTTGAATTAAGTTTTATTAGTTCAATTTGAGTTTAAAATTAAGATGAATCATTATATAAATAGCATCTAATTGATTCATATATAATATTCAAGTCGTACATTTTTTAATCTTTTAATCTAAATTTAGAAGAAGAAATTTTTCAAAAAAATTAAAAATTTTAGAAAGCATTTATGAAAATTAATTTTAGAAAGCATTTATGAAAATTTTAAAAATTATACTTTTATTTTTTTTTACCTTTAAAATTTTATAAGGCCTCATAATATAAAGGTACAAGAGTGAACAATGTAGAATGAACACCTTCACAGTTATAAGGAAAGATTTCCATAGAGGAAAATGCCACTCCCAAAATTGAATGATTCTACTACTGTTAATTGAGTTTTCTTAGGGTTTTTGTTCTCACATAGTCACATGAACCAAATGAAGTAATGGTTACTCAAATTTGACAAATCTGGACATGTAATCAGTATTTAATCGACTTTCTTTGCAGATAGGCGTGAGTGTCCCGTTGACAAGGTTGTCATTATTGGTAAGCTAAGAAAACATGTGATGAAGGCTACTTTCCGTATATTGAGGTTGATAAACCTGTAAAAGAAACAAAGTCGATTGTCCTTTAATTGCCGAAAGTTTAAATTTCTACCGACCACGACAACACTTCAGTCCGCCGTTTGTTTCACCAGTCGCTTGCCCTTAACCTAGAAGATAATTATGCTCTTGTTTATCTTCTATCCTTGTTCCATGTTTGAGTTTGTCATATATTATAACTTTATTTTTGATTCAGATTTCATATACGTTATCGTAACATAATATTGTTTTAACTTCCGACCTGTTTGCTAAAAATAAGAAAATAGAGAAGAGACATTTGCTACCGTGTTTTAGTTGGATCGTGTTGACTGGCACATTCCTTTTATTAAACACTTACTCAAGCAATGACTTTTTTGTTTGGTTTTCTAAGTTTTGGTTTGAAAAAAAGATAAATAGGGGTTAAGCAGTAGGAGGACATCCAAAACCCTATATTTAAGATTTTAATTTCGAGTTATTTAAATTTGTATTAGAGATATGAATTTATTTTATATTAAAATTTTAGTTATTTATTTGAGCTGAAGTTGTCAATTAACGTATGAATATACCAAATAGATTGCACAAATCATATAATCCACAATACATTGCATTTGAGTTATTTAATGATTAAAAAAATCAAATTGGTCTATTCAATCATAAAAATTTTAAATTGATCATTTTGATTTATATTAATATCTGTTGTTATTATTATAAATCAAAAGTTTTTATAAATCATAATAAACTAGTTAATTTTTATTTAGCAGTTTTTAAAATTAAAATTTAACTTTTTATATGAACAATGGTATTTTTATTTTTTAATCTTATTTTAAATTCTTTAATTTTATTTAATTTTTATTATATATTAATTTTATAATAATATAATATTGGTTAAATATTTAAGCCTTAAATTTTTTATATTGTAAGTTTATTTTTGTCCGAATTTTAAATATTGAAAGTGCCCGAGCAAATAAAAAAGAAAAGCATACACAAATACCTAATGAGTGTCGGGAAGACGAGAGTACCCTTTTCCACTAACGTCACGCCAATGTCAGTACCTTGTCGTTTTCGACTCTTTCACATGTGAGCCCTACTTGTTCAAATAAAAATCGAAAGCGATAGAACCAATTATAAGAGGTCAAGAGGTCTTACTGAATTAACCTTGGCTAGTGGGTTACAAAAGCTGAAAACAGTGGCTTAGTTCGGAGCATTCACATCGCATCTAGGTCGTTTAGTTATGCATTTGCTTTATAAATTATTTGACTCCAACGATATAACCAGATAAGTGTTGGTATCTCTTAATTTGAAACGATAACAATTTTAATTTACGTAGAAATGTCATATCTTAAATTCAAAACATTGATAACTATTCCTCCTTTCTTGGAATTTCTTCATAACGTGTATCTGACTTCTTAAATCCAACTGATTGGAATTTCAAGGCGCCTTCCTTCTATGCGTTTGACCGGGATATGGTTTGAATATTGTATTATTTATAAACTTTAATCAGAAATATAAACAACTAAGTTATATTTTCCTAGTTTTGTATTGATAATTCAATTAGAATTTGTATAAGAAAATAGAAGAAGAAGTGGAAATTAAATACATCATTTTTTGAGTGACTGCTTTTTTATTCCTTATAAAGAACTTAAACAATTAGATGACAAGATTCAAGAAATGCATTAAAAAGACGTAGAGACGAGATCAAGAAACGATACTGGGTGGGGGTTTGCCCACCGGTACGTCTGCGATGCCTGGCAAATTGTCATTTATGGCTCTTGACTTAAAGGCATTGTCATTGTAAAGTTGAATACCTTCGTATCATTGTACCCTATTCCATAAGCAATGCTTACGCACCAGATGACGCTGGCTTCTATTAAATCCCAAGAGCCAATCATCTTTTGCCTGAATTTCAGTCCCCTTTTGGCCTTTTGTCCTCAATTTTGGGTTTGATTTAGAGCCTCAAGATTTAGTCGAAGGGGAAGTCTTGGCACTCTCATGCAATTTATTCAATTGAACTTGTCAGGCATTATAAAAAATAAATATTTACTAACAAGCAAATCTTAAATACATAAAGATTTTAACTTTGATATTTAATGACTTGTACTTCTGCTATAGTGCACGCATAAGAAGTTAATTGTTATAGCATTAGTATGAACGGGATGAAATCTTCTGTCTTATTTTCTCAATTTCTGCATCAAAGAAATTTGTGATTGAAATTTTCTTAAAATATGATCAAAATTGGAGAAATTACACAAAGAATTTTGTGTCGCGCTCAAACAAGTCATATGGTCATAAGAACAATAATTTGCTGCCATATTTGACAATATTGGTCAATTGCTTCCCATCAAATTTTTAGAATACTAAATTTAAAAACCATCGTTCTATTTCTGGCTGGAGAGCAGAGACCACATGGAATGACAAAATTCTCATTCTCACCCACGCCTTCATTATTAATTCCCACACCATAAAATTAGTCTGATGTGGAGTATTGCATGGTCATCTCTTTTCCCGAATTTATAATAAATTGAGATCATATCATCATTTGCAAAAAATATGAGATCATATCGTAGGCTGCCGAAACCATGCTTACTTGGCATATAGGAGACGACCGAAGTTATGGTTAGCTGAGCCGGTTCGGTCCGGTTCACCTGAAACTCTCCAGCTTGCCTCTTCTTACTACCACCTCCTCCGGTCCTAAAGTCTGATGAACTTGTCCATCGTACACGCTGTCGCATCATTATCTATCCCCTTGCACGTGGGTCCCATGTCGGCACAGACAAAGTGACAGATACTTGTCACGAACAGTGTTAATAAATGCTAAAAATTAGATAAAATGGCTGTCCTGAATCGCCTAAAAAATCTATTCCGTGGCCTCAAATCTTCCACGTATTCCCACCCTCATTCGTCATCACCCCCCCCAAGTTTCTCTTCATCTCATTGGTTACATAAGCAAACAAAATCAATAACCACGCTACAAAGCATCCATCTTTACACCCGCTAGCGCCCACCAGTCTCAAAATCTCCAGCTCTCTCCATCTCTGTGTGACTTAAAGGCTTTACTTGGAGTTTTATATCAAAGAAATTCTTCTGAGTGCTTCGGTTATGCAAAATGGGAATTGAAGTGGAGAGCTTGAAGAACTTGACAGGTCGGCCATGGAGCAGTATGATCGCGAAACGCTGTGATTCCTGCAAGATTACGCCCGCGACTGCGTTTTGTCGGGCGGACTCCGCTTTTCTCTGTATGAACTGCGACTCCAAGATTCACGGAGTTAACCATCTCATGTCTAGACACGAACGTGTGTGGATGTGCGAGGTGTGCGAGCAAGCACCAGCTGCGGTCACTTGCAGGGCTGACGCTGCGGCCCTTTGTGTCACTTGCGACGCCGATATCCACTCTGCTAATCCTCTCGCTCGACGCCATGAACGTGTTCCGATCGAGCCGTTTTTTAACTCGTCAGGCTCGACTGTCCGATCCTCGCCGTTTAATTTTCTGGTGCCTAGCGAAAGCAATGGAGGGTCAGGATATGACCAGAACGACGGTGTTGCGGAAGGCCCTGTTTCGTGGCTGTTACCGAGCCCACCGGAGCTCAATTCCAAAAGGGCTGTGGAAAATATTACCTCTGATCATTTCTTCACTGATATGGATCCATTTCTTGATTTTGAGTATCAGAATTTGATGGAAGATGGGAAAATCTTCCAGAAGAATAATCATAATCATGGCCATGGGGCAAATGATAGTGTCGTGCCGGTTCAGACCAAACAAGCAGCTCATATCAGTCCTGTCATCAACACCGAGAATTGTTTCGACATCGATTTCTGTCGATCAAAGCTAACATTTTTCAACTACCCAACTCAGTCTATTAGCCAAAGCGTAAGTATTAATCCCATCATATTCACCCTGCTTTTGTAAAAACAGAGGTATGGAACTGAAATTGGAAGCGTACGTTCTTTTGCAGGTGTCATCTTCGTCCCATGATGTTGGTGTGGTTCCAGATGGGAGTTCCATGTCTGATACATCATTCCCTTTTAACCGAAACACCGATTCAAGCATCAATCTCTCCACTACCACTGGTTCTAATCAAGCAACTCAGCTTTGTGGACTTGACCGTGAAGCCAGGGTTTTGAGGTACAGAGAGAGAAGAAAGAATCGGAAGTTTGAGAAAACTATTCGCTACGCTTCACGTAAAGCTTATGCAGAGACCCGACCAAGAATTAAAGGTCGATTCGCTAAACGGACTGAAATCGAATCCGACATCGATCAACTCTACCACTCTTCCTCCGTCACTTACATGTCAGAATCACCGTATGGCGTCGTCCCTTCGTTTTGACGAGTGGGTTTGGGAAAGCGAGTTACGTTTGTGGACTATAATTATCATGATCTTGGAAAAATTTGGAGAATTAGAATAATCTTAAGTTGGTGTTAGCTAGACTGTTTAGTGTTGGTTTGCTTGTAGATTTACAGAAGCAAGGTACTCAACTTCTGCAGATGAAATTTATCTTTCGCCTAAGAAATCGCCCATTTACTTTTTCTTGTTTGGGCCTCTGTAACAGTTTCCATGTCGTAATTAAAATCCTTCTCCCTTGTTCTAAGTTCAAGCACCTTCACGCTTTTGATTCTGCTCAAAATTTAATCATAAAAATTTGAGTTTTGCTTTAAGTTTAATTATAAAAAATGCAGCAATCATAGGCCAACGACTTGCAGAATTAATCTATTTTAATTAGGCACTATGACATATCTAATAAAACTAAAAATAGAAGTTGTGCACTTGTTCTGGAACTTTCTCCGCACCTAATCAGCTCAGGTTTGGAAGAACAACTAAGTCAAGCTTCCCTTAAAAATATGCAAATCGCAAGGAACCACAGGTTCTTGACCATAAAAAACTATATCCTCTTGAGTTGGCTTTCTAAAGAAAGGAAATTGGGCGGCCACCTTCCATCAAGTCAGAACTGACCCTTGTATAAAATAATTATATCATTGTGCACGTTTGGAAAATTTTAAAATTCTATCTTTGTACTTGCCCATAATCCTTGAATTCAATAGTCCAGCTATATCCTTTCGACACCCGAAAACGAAAACACATTCGGTCCTCTTTGTACGTAGGCAAAGGGTAACATCGAAAAGCCTCCATTTGGTGACAATATACGACTGTCCAGACATGGAATAGGTTCAGCTTCACCCTGAATTGCTGACACTCGGTTTTCAAAATCGGAGAAGGGTGTGTGCTTGGGCTCTAAACTGCATCATTTAGGATAATACAGCTCCAGCTAGTTGTACTAGGCTTGGCGTGTCTTGTAGCATAATCTGGTTGAATTAAAATCACAATGTTTCTATGAGACCTGACAAGTAAACTTGTTTCCTTAATTTCGCGTAACTCTTTTAAGAGCCTTAATGCAAGTAGGACCGAAGTCATCAGATTTTGGTCTGGTGGATTTCGGCTGTGTATGTAAATATTTATTGAATCAGAAGTTGTTGTTGACCGTTCGAGGGTTTGCAGTTTTTAGATTATAAGACCAAAATTTTGATGTTCAGGTGCATTCATATGGAATTTCTACCTCATAATGGTACTGTACGTTCTTCTTTGTTAGTGGTTGAACTGAGAAGCAAGTTGATTTAGAAAAATACATACATATTACTGCAAGTCACTATGTTGTTACTGTGGTTCTGTACATATATCATAGGCAATTTTGGCACTACCACCTAAAGCATGCACTTTGTTTTCAGAAGATTTTGTGTTTGGTTGGTGCCCTTTCGGATGACCATAAGGTACAGTCAGTGATCCAACATCAGAGGGAAGGATCTAAAACAAGTGGATGCTATTCTTTTGGGGACCATTTTGTACAGTTTCTGGACATGGGTATGTCTCTTGAAAGGAACTAGCAATCACTGTATATCACACATCACAGAGCAGGGACTGTGTATTATAGATTCGTATCACCCACCTACTAGTTCAAGAACAAGCTGAAACAATTATTTCGAGAGGGATATTTATCTGCTTTCTTTAAGTTTGCTTGCATACAATCAAGGTTAAAAGAGTTGGATCTTATTGTTCCAGGAATAATTAATTAAAAATCTATAGAATTAAGAAGAAGACAGCGTTGAGTGGAGATTGAGCGTGTGAGAGATGGTGGTAAGGATTAGTTGAGGAGACTACATGTTTGTGTGTGTGTTTGTGTGTCCGCGTCGGTTTGTGCATGTGCATGTGCAGAGGTAATACTAATCAAAGGAGAATGGGGTCTTACGGTGTTGGAAGGGCATTTTGTGGAGGGGCCAAACAACCTTGCGCACGTCACGTGCGCCACCGGCCCACGACGTGTCGCACCGCCACTACTGTCCTAGGAGTGGTCCATCCACTGCCGTCTCTATCCACTTCTTGCACCTCCCCCACCCATCCATCCATTTCGTACCCTGTCATTGACTCCAATAATACTTGTTTATAGTGGCTTTGTTGGGTTAAATTGTGAATTATATTAATTATATTTCAAGAACAAATTTAAATAATTTCATCTAAATTATTAGTGAAATATAACTGTACTTTTACTTTCTTTTTTTTGTTTTCTTCATTTTGTGACTCTAATTTGGTTATATAAACATCTTCTTTCATTTTAATATGAGATTTGACATTTACTTTTTATGTAAAATATCTTAAATTTCCATTTGTTAACTTTCTTAAGGCTCCTTTTCTTTCCTATATGAAGTCGTTCCATTCATATAACTCTTTGTCATCTTCTGACGTACGTTGTAGGTCCATCAACTTTTGATAGTTTTTATTTGGTCTAACATATTTTGTGCATATACATTTTAAAATTATTTGTAACAGTTGAATTCAAATCAATAATTAATTATCTTTTCTATAAATTTATAAACTCTTTCATCTCTCCCTTTCTTTTTGATTTCCCTGTCACTAACATTACTTTCCTCTCTCGTCGTCTACTTTAATACAATCTGTTACAAATCAAATTCATAATGACCTAATAGCTAAATTAACTTATAATCAAGAGAAGAATAAATTAGAAACGTAGTTAATTAAAAAATTGATACACTAATATTTTTATAAATTTATAAAGTATTTTTACCTTTCCTTTCTTTCTATTATAAAATTTGACATTCTCATTTTCGAAAAAGGTAATTAGTAGTTTCAATTGAAACTGAACTGTACATACGGTGGTTATGGAGATCATAATGCAAGTGTATCTTCTAAGTTGTCTGGGTCCTGGCAAAATATTTGAGCACAGATGTAACACGTGCTTTTTCTGTTTTCGTTTCCATCTTTATGGATCTATATACCGAGATTCTTCAGCCTGTTTTAATCAAACCTTCACAACATTGTGCACAAGATTTAGTAGAAAAAAAAAATCTCAATTTCCAAATGCCATTAAAAAGAGGGGATGCTTTATAATTAATACAAATGGATGTGTGAACTTTTATGAATCGAACCACACAAGCAAACATGAATCCATGTCGTCGTAAGGTTCTTGAAGAAAGTTTATTCTGTCTCTACCTTTCTTTTAGGGCAATCATTTTTAAAGTTACCAAGCTTTTTGAAAAAGTGACACCTCTTATTTTTATGGATTCTGCCCTCATTAACTTTTCTGAGAGCTTTGTCTTTATCTTGCCTTTCTTTCCTGATTTGTGCTTGCTGCTACTAGCTCCTGCATAAAATGTTAGATGAACGGAGTGCTCCTTGATTTTCTTCAATCTCCCTTCCTCCTAAACTAACATGGCCTTAATTTCTTGAAGGTTCCATTTTTCTTTAATGGTATTATAATTCACCTGGAACTGGTTAAACTCAAGAAGAAGTGAGTTGATAATATACTGTACCAAGAAGGACTCACTAACATCCATACCCATAGATTTCAGCTTTGTAGCTAGGTTTGATATATGAGTTACATGGTCAAAAAGGGGCTATGACTAGTCAAACTTATTGGTCGTTAGCTCACTCATTAAAGTCCTTACTATGGACTTATCATCTATATCAGATTGGGAGTATTCTTTAAGCTTTAATATGAACTCCTTTGCATTATCCGTCTTAGGCATTGATAGCTTCACATTTTTCATGATTGTCATTCGCATCAAATTCAAACTCAGTCTGTTAAACTATTCCCAAGCCTCATAATAAGACTTGTCAGCTTCATAACTAGTCTCAGTTATGACTGCGGGCTTTGCATCTGAAACTATGATCAAGTCCAAATCCATTACACCCAGTTAGAATGGGATTTGTTGGGATCAATTCGCATAGTTCAGACCATTGAACTTGATTAAACCATTTTCTAAAGCGAACAAATTAGAAGATGCTATAAATACAACATATAGCTCACGCATTAATGCTTTGAATATACCTAAATGGATTCAAACTAATAATAGACTTTGATTATGCATTTAAAATGTTGGACTCCAAAACTTTTCTTGGAAGTTAGAACTATTATATGTGAAATGATAGAAGTGGTAAGCTAAAAAATATAGTTGGAACATATTCACTGAGTATGCTTTGGTGTTTTAGCCATAACTTTTTCTCTAGCTATCCAAACGAGATGATTCTTAATTTGGATTAAACTAGAGAAATAGGGCTACAAATTATCTTATGAAATCTATTTCTAAGTCAGTACCTAAGAATTTTAATTTTTAGATGAAATTTGAGCACAGAATATTATTTCAGTATAAGAATAGTTCAGAAGTGTTGGAATATAACTTTCAGATTTTTGAACCAAATTGAATGATTTTAGTGTCATTAGAAAATTAAGACAGTGAGGAACATTTTTCTAAAAGGAAGTGTTATCTAATTCCTTCAATTACATGATCAGAAAAAGGTCTTGGTTTTTGGAAGAAGTTAGGCAATGACTTAAATAAATTTTGAGGTCTTGATAGATTAATTATTCTATTTTTTTGTGGAGTTAATTATTATGTTAAGGTGAGTAAGATTTTATGACATAGGTTAATTGAATTATAGTGTTAAGGTAGTAAGATTGCTTTAAGGACAATTTTGGCAAGTCACTTAAGCATTTAAGTTACAAGGCATATAAGGAAGGGTAGAAGGGTCTTTGTCCACTCATTAATGGC
>JANZXR010000008.1:680630-691696 GCA_027575705.1 Erythroxylum echinodendron | reverse complement strand
AAAGGTAACAACTTAATTCTGGGAATTAGATCTATAGAGATAGATTGGAAGTTGTTAACTTATTCTAAGTCCAAGTACATAGATAATGTACTAAAGATATTTAGTATTTGAGATATCAGATTCTTATGAAGTATTCAATATATCCATTACTCTATGTGTGAGTTGATATTTGAGTTCAAGATGATAAGAATATAACTTTATAAGTAAACCCTAATTAAGGTTTATTTACTTAGAACAATGTCATTTAGGATTGAAATGTTCCAATTTAGCAATAGTTGTTAATTGAGCCATAATACATTTTTCATTTAGTGGAAATGAATAATTGGACCAACAAGTTCTTTAGTGAACTTGATGGATTCTTTTTGAATTGTTTAAGACAGTAATGCACTATAGAACATTAGAGCCGTTGGGCATGCATAAGGAGCTAATGTCTCATTAAAGATCCAAGAATGTATTTAGGCAAAATTTCTTAATTATGATGATAATTAAGATGGGGGTTGTAAGATTTAATCAAGTGCTACTATAGAGAATCTTGTAGAATTTTCTCATTAAGCCACTGTTTCAATAGTATAATAATCGTCATATGGTGATATGGTATGAAATACTTAAAAGATTGGCTTATTGCAAGTGGGAGATTGTTGGTTTATGCCTTATAGTCAATCACTTTGGTTGTAGTTTAGTGACAAATTATTTAAAGACATTCTTTATCTTTTACATGTTTAGATGTATATATAAAGTCTATGGAATAATTGAACATTGCAAATAAAATTATAATGAGATTATAATTATGAGATTCACATTGCATTTATGTAATATTCTTAAATGTTACTAGTCATTGTTCTATTAAGATTGGACATTAATAGAACGCAAAAAGACTATCATATATTTTGTTTTTCCTTATGAAGGAAGCAGTCGATCTCATAGGTTAAAGTATAAAGATACTTAAACAAGTGTGTGGGTGCTTGTTAAAGAACAAGTTCACTAAACAGACTCGATATGAGAAATCCATTTGGAACATTACTTGTATATCTGTATAATTCTCATTGTGATAATTGCATAAGTGATCATTTGATTTGAGGTCATCAAAGTTGTCTTGTATGAGGATTACTATGTTTTGATACTACTTATGATCTATTTAATCGTGGGTCGTTTAATCGGTAGTCATTGGATGTAGTATGAAATATATGGAGGTAGTTGAGTGATCAAGATAGGATTCATCACCTTAAAGTAATTAGGGAGAATGTTTCGTTGTTTTCAATTAGTATTGATTCTGGAAATCCTTGGCCAAGGTAAAATGATACTTTTGTAAATAGTTTATAAATGTCATTAATTAAATCGATAGCTAATGGCAGAGAACTAATATGATTAGACTCAAAATAGATTAGACATTAATTTCATGCTCTATTTCTAATTGGAACATTGTATAATGAAAGGATTGAATTATACGAAAAAAAATTATGCACGGAAAAGTTAGTCAAAACTACTTTGACATTCCTAAATATTTAGATGGTCATGATGCGTTGCTAAACGCCAATCTTGATCTATAATTATAAATTGCTTAATTAGAGAATTAAAAATAAATTAAAAAGAGTTTTAACATATCTAATTCTAATTATGAATTAGAATTAGAATTTACAATCATTGTCAACATATTTGGGAACCTAATGGGTCTCATATACGGAATGGGTTGAAGAGAATAAAGTTACTTTAATGAAATTGGACTTGATTGTAAAGTTTGAGAAACTTTATGATTAAATATAAGATATTTAATAAATAAGGATCAATATGAGATATTGAATCTTATATGGGCATAATTAGTATTTAATTAGAATTATTTGTAATTTTAATTAAAATTAGAATTTAATTTCAATTAAATTACCTAAATGTCCAAAGCTTATTATAAATAGGCTTAAGCTCTATGGAGCTAACATTTATTGCTTAACCTTTTTTGTAAGACTTATAGAGTTCTTTCAACTCATTATGTGGATACCGTTAGAGGCTAGACATTTGTGTGACTACGGTGATTGAAATAAATCAGTTTCGGGAACGATTTAAGGGATACGACAAGATAAAGATCAAGCTTTGAAATAAGGTACGATTTAATTTTTTGCTTTATTACAATTTGTGTTAATCGTTTTATATAATTAAAGCGATATTGGTTTTCGGGAGATTAAAGGTTGCGAAAAATTTTCGTAATTATTATGTTACGGTAGGGATCAGATTTCGACCCGGTTTCCTAACATTAATAATATAAAGTTCTCTTTAATCATCCTTCCAACTGTTCTTTAATCTTTAACTAGTGATAAGATTAAGGTCAATTAGATGGAGTTGAATTTTTTCTAAATAAACTTAATAGCATTAGCTACTTCTCTTCTCTCACAATGATTTAACTACTTCGACATATTGTGGATCCAACTACGTTTTAAATATATTCATTAGATTAATTTTATTAAATTTGAGTTTTAGAAGTGTTAATTGTCTAAATGAATCAAAAGGAATGAAGATTGGGCAGATTCAAAGTAGAAACCAATGATTAAAAGATGTTTATGGAGCACACGCCTATAACAGTAGAGGACACAGCCTTGTGAATGACTGTATAAGTTTATGTAACTTTACGCAGATTAAATGATAATGCTTCAAGGACAGACACGCCCTTGTGGAGTTTTAGAAGTGTTATTTGTCTTGATGAATAAAAAAGAACTAAGATCAAGTAGATTCAAAGTAGAAACTGATGACTAGAAGATGTTTCTGGAGCACATGCCCATGTCGATGGAGGACACAACCATGTGAATGACCGTGTAAGCGTATGTAATTGTGAAAATTGAAAGACGACGCTTCAAGGATAAACATGCCCTTGTAAAGTTAAACACACCGTGTCCACTGACTGTTTAAGTTATTGTGACCATATATCTCTGTGACATCAGGATTTGAGGCTTAATTATATCAATCATTGTCACTGTACACGACCATGTATGGTTTGAAAATCTTATCTTCTCATATTTAAAAGGCTTGATAAGAGACAGAAGTTGTATGATACATAAACACATGATGAAAGAAGAGTTTTATAGTCCAAATAACATTAGCATTGTTTAACTACAATTTTACCTTTACATTGTAGGATTTTTCACTTTAAAATCATGTGCTTAATTTATCTTCCAATCGTTTAAATAGTTTATTATTGGTAAGTGATATTATTGATCTTGTGAGTATTATTAATTGAATTCAATACAACGTAGGTTCATTTACTATGCTTTACAAGTTTATACATATTTGTGAGTTCACTTATAATAATATTATTTGAATCATATAAAACAGAAAATTTATAACGAGGCGAAAGGAAAGAAGGAGAAGGTACGGAGATAAATTAATAGATATATCAAAAATATCAAACGATGTAATTAGCCCTTTTGGACTGCCCATAATTGTAAATATACAATGTACATAACATACATACAACTTTTATTTTGTTAAGGTTGTTATGCACAGTTAGCACAGAGGAAGTTAGTTAGTTAGCAGTTAGTTAAACAGTTAGGTGAACAGTTATATTTTGTTAATAACATTTGTACATATAAAAAGGTAAAAGTATGAATGCGGAAGTATTTGATACATTCATTACTTCTTATTAGCTTCTACTCAATAAGTGTTTAATATATGTTCATGGTATCAAAGCAAGCAATCCATTGTTAGCTATTGATAAACACATACTTTGCTGCAGTTAATCACAGTTAACTATGAGAGAAAATAGTCACCATCAGGAACGTAGAAATCAAATCACTGAAGCTCCTTTCTACCTTCAATCATCAGATCATCCTGGTATGCTTCTCATTTCTTCCCCTCTTACTGGACAAGATCTATGAGAATCGCTTTAGGAGCTACGGTGAAACTAAGATTTATCAATGAAAAATGCGTCATGCTTATAATGAGAAAAGGTTTTGAATATCATTGACTTCGACATCTGATAATTACATCATGGCATATATATATATACAATCAAGGCTAGAACTAATATTGGAAGGGAATTATGCAAAATAATAGTATGCCTATTTTATGAGAGATACTATGCTAAAATAATATACATAATTTAGAATAAGGGATGTGATTGAGAGTAATGATAGGATTTGATTAGGTAGGATAATTAGGGGTGGATTTTTGATTGGGCTGGGTTGAGGGAGAAGTATCTCCAACATCCCCCCGTAAGATGGACGGCTGTAGGGAAAGGCCAATCTTGAGATAAGCTGATGAAACGGTCCTCGTGATATAGGCTTGGTTAAGATGTCAGCTAGTTGATCCTTGGTGGAGACGTGACTGATGTGTAATGTACCACGTTGAACGTGCTCACGAACAAAATGGTAGTTGAGGGCAAGATGCTTCATTTTGGAGTGGAATTTTGGGTTTGCTGCTATATAGGTGGCTCCCATATTGTCACAATAGATGGCTAGACAAATGGAAGGTTGAAGTTTTAGTTCCTTAAGAAGATTGAGGGTCCAAAGAACTTTAGCAATAGTGTCAGCAATGGCTAGACATTCCGCTTCTATAGATGACCAGGATAAAGTCTTTTGTTTTGTAGAGTGCCAGGATATAGGGTTATGACCTAGGTACACAATGTAGCCAGTGGTGGAAATGTAGTCGTCCTTGTCCCCAACCCAATCTGCTTTCGTGAATGCATAAAATTGTAGCGGGGAGTCGCGATGTAATAGTATACCACAACGCAACACAAGTTTGAGTGCAGTGAAATGATCAGTAGTGGGAGTGTGCATGAATTGAGATAATCGATTGACAGTAAATGAAATATCCAGGCGGGTGATAGTTAAGTACTGTAAACTTCCTACTAGGGCTCGATATTCAGTGGCATTAGCAATGGGTGTGCCAGATATGCGAGTGAGAGGTAGTGACGTGGCTATAAATGTCTAGGCGGGTTTAGCTTCGATCATGTGGGATTTACGAAGCAAGTCAAGGGTGTATTTTTGTTGGCTAAGAAAGAGTCCATGGGTATGTGGAATGACTCCAACACCTAGGAAATAAGAGAGAGGACCAAGGTCTTTGAGAGAGAAGTGTTGGGAGAGGTTGGAAATAAAATGGTGGACATGATTGGGGTCTTTTCCAATGATAATTATGTCATCGACATAAACAAGGAGGTAAAGAATGGAGTGGTGGTGGCGTAGGATAAAAAGAGAGGAGTCGAATATAGTGTTTATTAAGTTGTGGCTTAGAAGATAGGTTTTGAGTTCATTGTATCATGCTTGAGGCGCTTGTTTAAGGCCATAGATGACCTTGCGAAGTTTCCAAACGTGGTTGGGTCGAGTTGGGTCAGTGAAGCCTGGGGGTTGAGCCATATAGATATCCTCATGAAGTGAGCCTTATAGAAAGGCATTGTTGATATGTAATTGTCTTAGGGGCCAGCCACCTGAGATTGCAAGGGATATGATGAGTCTAATGGTTGGGGGATTTGATAACAAGACTAAAAGTTTCGGTGTAATCAAAGCCAGGATGTTGGTGGAAACTTTTGGCAAGCAAGCTAGCTTTAGCCCGTTTAATGGTACCGTCGGCATTGTATTTGTTTCGATAGACTTATTTGCACCCAACTATATTTTGTGATGGTGAGGGAGGGACAAAATCCCAAGTGTGGTTTTTGGTGAGGGCACTATACTTGAGTTGCATGACATTATGCCAAGTAGGGCTTTTAAAGGCTTGGGTGATGGTATGGGGTTCAAGTGTAGGATTGAAGTGAAGGGTATAGTTTTGGTATTTGGGATTTGGTTTGTGAATATTGTTGCAGATGCGAGTAGTCATGGGATGGTGAGAGTGAGTGGTAGGTTCTAAGGAAGTAGAAGGGTGAGTATGGTTGGGTTTAGGGGTGGGAATAAAAGGAGGGTGTTGACTAGGGTGAGGGGGTTCTACTGGGGAGGCCTGAATATGATCAGAAAGGGTGGGGGTGCTGTTGGGCAGTTAGGATTGGAGGGTAGGGGTCAGAGAGGATGGGCAGGGACTGGGTTGTGGTCTAGAAGAGGGTGAGGAAGGGGTAAGGGGCGGGATAAGAGTGGGTGCTGGTGGGTTGAGGTAGGGAAGAAGCTGTTGGAAACTTACAGTGCACCAATCATCAATAAGATGTTGAGTGGTTGGGGTTAGGTTTTGTTGGGCAAAGGGGTAAACATTCTCTACAAATTTAACATGTCTAGAGGTGTACATTTTATTGGTAGTGGGGGCAAGACAAAGGTAGGAACTTTGAGTTAAAGAATAGCCTACAAAGACAAATGGTTGATATTTAGGTTCAAGTTTGTTGGTGTTGTATGGCCGTAGCTATGGGTAACATAAACAACCAAAGTTTTTGAGTTTAGTGTAGTTGGGAATATCATTAAAGAGTTTGAGATAGAGGAGCGATAGGAGAGGGTGGAGGTGGGCATATGATTGATGAGATAAACGGCCATGGCAAAGGCCAAATTCTAATAGGCCAAGGGTATGGAGGCATGGGTAAGGAGAGTTAGGCCAGTCTCAACAATGTGGCGATGCCTCCGTTCGGAGTAGCCGTTAGGTTGTGGGGTGTGGGGTAGGGTGGTAAGGTGTGTGATGCCATGTTTGGCAAGGTGAGAGGTAAGTTTTTGGTATTCACCTTCGTTGTCATTGTATAAGGTCAAGATGGGTTTGTGAAAAAATTTCTCAACTAGTGCTTGAAAACATACAAAGACATTGTGAACATCATATTTCCGTTTCAAAGTAAGAGAGAAGGCAACCAATGGAGTGACAAGAAAAGAGAAGCAAAGAAGGATAAATTTTGTGATTATTGTAAAACAGAGGGGCATATCAGAAAGACTTGTTTCAAGACATATGGATATCCATAATGGTATAAAGGGAACAAAGAACAAAGAGTTAAGAAGCAGAAGAATGATGTCAAATTTAGCTGATATACCGTTTGCAGAAGCTGATAAATATGAGACGATTTCAAAGATACCTGAGTGGATTGCTGAACTTTCTAGCATTATCCAACAAGAAGTTATAAAATACATGAAAGGAATAACTGATGAAGAGAATAATTAGCTCGCTAATTTTGCTCATCTAGCAAACTTTGCAGGTTCTGAACTCAATTTTTTCTTTAGTTCATTTGATTTTGTAGAAACTAGTTCATGGATCATTGATACAGGAGCTACAAACCACTCAACTTCAGATTTTTCTCTTTTTCACAACCTAAAATCCCAAAAGATCATACATTAGTATTCTTACCCAATGGTTCAGTCAGAATGGTACATCACATAAGAGATATAACCTCAAATAAGTCTTTTACACTAACTAATTCTCTTAATATTCCTAGTCTCAAATTTAATTTGCTTTCAGTCTATAAACTCACTGATTCAGCTAGTATTAAAATCACGTTTTATCCATCTTTTTTAATTTTTTAGGACCTATTGACTGAGACGAATTTGGCAATAGGAAGAGTAGCTGAGAATCTTTACATTCTAGACAAGTCGAGCTTCATGAAAGATACAATTGAAACCTTTACCAAAGGAGTGAAAGAAATAGTTTCTGATAGCCACAAGAAACTAGCTTGTACATTCACAGACAATGTAAACAAAGAATCAGAGAAGAACTTACTGGTTTGACACAATAGATTAGGTCATGCTTCTCTTGCTGTCATAAGACACATCATTAATATCAATGCTATTGATTCATCATTTTTGCTCCCATTTGAACAGAGATTACCTTTTCCAAAAAGTCAAACCATTTCTTACCACATTTTTGACCTTATACACACAGATTTATGGGGACCGTATAGAATTTCATCCATCTCTGGAGCAAGATATGTTCTTATTATCATTGATGATTATAGTAAGGCAACCTAAACTTTTTTACTTCATCACAAAATACAAACCACCAAAACTCTTGAAACCTTCCTTTCTCTTGTTGAAAACTAATTTCAAACTACTTTCAAAACCATTAAAAGTGATAATTGGAGTGAGTTTATCAACTCAGACTGCTTGAATCTTTTCTAAAATAAAGGTATTTTCCTCAATAGAATGCGCCGTTGAAAGGAAGCACAAACATCTTTTGTAAGTAGCTCAATCTCTTATGTTTCAAAGCAACATGCCAAAGAAATTTTAGGGAGACTCTATCCTGGTAGTAACTCACATTATTAACAAACTTCCCATTTTTCTTTTATCATGGAAAACTCCTTATGAGATATTGTATAGGAGAACACCTAACTACAACAATCTTAAGATATTTGGTTGTTTTTATTATGCTACAAACACACAACCTTACAAAGACAAGTTTGTTGCTAGGGCCTTCAAAGGTGTGTTTATTGGCTATATCGCTGGACAGAAGACCTTCAAGTTGTATGATCTTGATTCACACCGAATTCTTATATCTAGAAATGTTTTGTTTCATGAATCTGTTTTTCCTTACAACCAAACTAACCATACCTCACCATAAACTAAGACGACTCCTCTTCCTTTGATTCCTGATGAAAATTCATTCTCCAATGATTTTTCTTCTCCTTCAATTAATTCATTTACACCAAATATTTCTCCTCTTTTAAATTCAGAAGTTATCATACAATCCACTGAAACATTACAGTCAGAACCTATCTCAGACTTTTCCCTACACATACCAACCCGACAGAGTAAGAGGATTAAGTATTGATCTATTAAGCTCAAAGACTATGTCTCGAATGTAAACATTTCTTCAAGCAATCAAATTCTTACTGTTGGAGACATCTCAGCTCAGCCACAAAAACCCAGGTACTGCTTACACTCCTCCATTTTTTCTTTTTATCACCTAACCTGTTTTAGTTCCTCATACATTAATTTTCTGGGAAATATATCATGCATTCATGAACCTAGGGCTACGATCAAGCGAAACTAAATGAAAAGTGGGCTACATGCCTTTCTGCTCGCAAATCAATTATGAGTTATTGTATTTTCCTTGGATCTTCACTCATTTCTTAGAAAACCAAGAACCAATCAGTTACGGGTTATAATACTGTTTGTGAATTATAATAGATCACCTACATATTTCAAGACTTTCAACTACCACCTCAACCCTATTCCTTTGTTTTGTGACAATCAAGCAACTTTACATATAGTTGCTAATCTCATTTTTCATGGAAAAAACCAAACAACTCCACATTGATTGTCATCTTGTTCGTGATAAGCTCAAGGAAGGTTTTATTCGAACTGCCCATGTTTCCTCTAAATTTCAGCTCTCAGACTCTTTTACCAAATCCCTCACAGCTCTTATATTTCATCGTTCACTTTCTAAGTTGGGATGATTGATCTCTGCCCATCTCCAACTTAAGGGGGGATGTAAATATACAAGGTACATAATATACATATAACTTATATTTTGTTAATGTTGTTATATACAATTAGCAAAGAGGAAGTTAGTTAGTTAGCCGTTAGTTAAACAATTAAGTGAACAGTTATTTTTTGTTAACAACATTTATACATAAAAATGGGTAAAAGGATGAATGTGGAAGTATTTGATACATTCATTAGTTCATATCAGTTTCTTATTAGCTTCTACTCGATAAGTATTTAATATCTGTTCAATGATCAGTAAATAATAGTTTTTCTCAAATTTTGGTATTAATTTTGCTTGGGTTGCTTTATCTGTTCAGGTTTAGTTGTAAATTTGGTCCTGCAATATGTTCATCACAGTAGTTCTTCTTTACAACTTCATATGCTAACTTCTACCACATCAATATATGAAATGAATTCTATAATTTAATGATTGTTTTATTAAGACAAAATTCTGCTTCAAAAGCAGGAGTTCAAAAATCAGAAAAGCAGTAACCATGTGTTTTTGCTGATGTCATCTATGTTTCTTGCAACAATACCAAAGTTACTTTATGCTGAATTTGTAATCTTTTGCTATAAACTTTTGATGTCTCTTGTTGATAATCTTGAAACTAGACAACCATAATCTTGAAACAAGCTTGCCTCGTCATCCAATTAAAGTACATTCATAGATCATTTTTCATGCTTGAAAACTAATTTTTTTTTAAGATTTAATATATTCAAATTGAAATTACTTTATTAAATTCATACTTATAATTTACTCGTGAGATCCCTTGAAATAAAAATTTTGAGCTATTTAGAATTACAATTGAATGGGTGAGGAGAATTTAACTTGTAAATGAAAAAAGATTTTTTAATGAAATGATATCTTATTGTAAAAAAAAGCTTGCTTGTTTTTGTAAAAATTTTTTTTGAGAAAATTTCTAAAAATATTTTAAATAACAACTAAATTACTCTATTTAAATTCACAAGATATCTTTTACTTTAACAATTGTAAAAAAAATATTTTCATTATTAGAAAATCATTAAATGAATAATTATTTATACCGAAAATATTACATAGTATAATTTTATTTCTCTCATGTGATATGTAATTAATAAGAATTTTATCACCTTTTCAATAAATGAAATGCTCTAACTTATAAGTACTACTTTTATAATACAATGACGCCGTATTATGAAAAGTAACTGGCATTATTTTGAACGAAATATCGTTAAATAACAATTAAAATATTATATTTGAATTTATTAGATATCACCTTTTTTGACATTTGTAAGAAAAATAAAAGAATCTTCTTGTTGTTTATTAGTTTAAAAGACTAAAAATCTAAACATATTTATTTCGAAGTGAAGAAATAAAAGAAGTTTAACACGAACGGTAAAGAAAAAAGAGGAAAGAAAAAAAACGCTAAAAGATACATTAAAAATTAGGTACCATATACTTGGTAAATCTTTTATGCTTTATTTTGTTGATCATTTTTCAAGTCAAAGTTATGAATATTATACCGGACTCGGTACCGAATTGAGTTCTGGAACGGAACTGTACCAGTACCGGTCAGTACTGGATATCGTTTCGGGTAATTTTTTAAATTTATAAAATAGTTCCTAAAATTTTTAAAATTTACAAAATAGTTTATATTGATATATTGTACAGTTGTACTGTATACTTTACTACTTTACAGTTTACATCAATCATGCTTTTAAAAATCTTAATAATAAATAATAATGACAATTAATATGAAATAAAAATAATTTTTAAATATTTTCATATAAATAATA
>JANZXR010000008.1:668153-680530 GCA_027575705.1 Erythroxylum echinodendron | reverse complement strand
AATTAATAAATACACAAAGATAAAGAATGCCTTTTATTGAATAATAATAATGTCATACAAATAAAATTACAACCAAACTGAATTGGCTACAAGGGCATAAACTAACAGTACCGTCCGGTACGGTACGGAATCCAAAATACTGGTTCGAGTTCATGAAATTTAGACAATAGTTCTTACTTGTTTTGCTTTAGTGTTTACCTCTATGGTTGTGTGAAGGTTTAATTCACAGCAAATACTTGACGTTAGAGCTTCCAACTTTTTCTTTGAGATTTTCGTGTTGACGAGCATGTGAGATTGTTTTTGTTATTAAACTTTAAATTAAATGATTGATTCTTGTACCTTTAATCACTATTTTTTTTTGGTAAATCAGAAGAATTAATAAATGGAACAAAAAATGTACAAAATGTTCATTACAAGTGTCACTGTAGGCACATCTAGCTAAACTAAGCAATTAGCCGCAGGGCAATCAAAAAAGAAACAAAATGATGACATAAACCATGAGAGGACTAATGTATAGCCAATCAATTCAGAAACACAAAGAACTGTACCAAAAAGCCAAAGCATCTATAAGCTATGTGAGAAGCCTGACTAAAATAGCACAAGCTCAGAAGATTCAAGCCAAAAGAGGCTTAAAGGAATGCCGATCAAGAATAACCTTAGCATCTGAAAGGCCACGAGAGAGCTGCCACCAAGTAGTGATTGTGCTGAACCTCCGAGGGTGGGCTAGGCAAGATATGACCTTGTCAAAGAAAGCCCCGCATGCGGTAACCTAGAAAAGGACTAAGCAAATAACCTGCAAAAGAAATGAAGAACCTAACTATAAAATTACCTCCTCTTGGTGTGTAGGCTGAGAAGTTCCCTAACGTGGGAGATTACTCCAAGAGACACGCTCTTCAACCATTGCTTCATTCTTGAAGGTTTGGGCATTACGTTCAGTCCAGATATGGTAAACTGTAGTGGAAAGGAGAAGGGGGAAGTGAATGATGGCTGGTATTCTGGTACAGGAAATAGTACTATACCAGGAGAGGATAGTTGATATGATTTGGTTGTATATCTTCTAATGCCCAAAATTGACATGATTTGAGTTCGTATTGAATAAAAGAATTACCTTAAGAAGCGAAACCAATATTGGCATTGCATCTGAAGGCATTTCTATTTTTAGTTTACAAAGGGATGACTCGAAACGTTTTTGTTTTAATATTAACCGTGAGATTGGCCTTAGCTGAGGATTAAGTGCACAGAGCTAGTAGTAGTTTAATTGGCAACTCACTATAGTGAATTGAAGACTTGCTTTTTGTTAAAATATATGGTATATATCTTATTATTTTGTTTTGATATTTTTCGATAATTGGACATCTAAGATAATATTGATGAGTTTAAAATTCAAATCAAAATGAGATAGAATAAAATCTGCTATCTTGTAAATTGGATAAATTTAAAACTCTATCTAGAAAAGAACTCTTGTGAGAATCACGTAGAAGGAGGCTAAATGATATCGTAACTTGGAGATTGTGTGCGTGACTCCTTTTTCTGTCTTGGTTGGTTGCACAATCTTTGTGATGATTGCTACTATGTTACGTGTAGGTCTGGCATGACTTTAGTGAGCAGAAAAGATCGTCGATGGCTTGCATTCTTTCTAGTTATTGACCAAAATTGAGGAAAATTCAAGCAGCTGGTTTGCTTGAAATGAGTGTGTGCTTTTTTGAGGTTGAATTGCTCGAGCTGCAGTTTCAGGTGAATCACGTGATTGGGCTGAGATGTCTTCGGCCGAAGTCTTCCTTGGTTCTGTCGTGATTATTGAGTATTTTCAGCTGTATTTGTTTTTAGAATATGGCAAACCTTGGGCTGATTGTGTGAGGGCTGCAGAGTTGGTCTTTGTGTGTGACCTTTGGTTGGGCATTCTTCATCTCTTCAATGATAATAGCAGGTTGTGTACTCGTTGATGGTGTTGATTTTGGCAACTGCAGTTTTGGTAATTTTGAGGAATCTTTATTGATGTGTTTCATATGCATAACGTGAATCTTTGGACAGCTGTATAATCTTTTTTAGAGGAAAAAACATGCTGAAGTTTTAGTGTGTGTGCAGCTGGATTTTTGGAGTTTTTGAGTGATATTTAGTAGCTGATTTTTTAGTGATTCTGTCCAGATTTGCAGTTGTGTTTCTATTAGGTTAATGTGATTTTTTGGACTGAATGTGTGCTGTTTTTTAAGGGAAAACCTTCAGAAAAATTGTTCCATTGTGTAGCTGCATTTTTTTCATATTTTCGCAGCGTTTTCTAAAGTTTGGTGTGACCATTATGGGCAGTCATTGTTGCTAAATTTTTGTGTGAAAACTCCAAAAGTTTTCGTGTGATTATAGCTCCATCGTGTGCAACGTTTCGATAAAGGAACATTTGTTTTTTATGGTGATTTTCTTACTATTGTGCGTGAGATGCTTCAGTGACGATATTGGAGGTTTACCGCAGATTTCTTAATGGACAACTTCCTAATTTTTCATTGACGAAGCTACATCGTTAGAGAAGTTGTTTTCTTTCTCAAGTATTTCCGTTTTTGTTGAATTTTATTTAATCACTTGAGTTGTTTATTTTGTTTCGTTATCATTAAACATTGTTTGAAAAAATCCTCTCTTGAGGTTATTACGAGACAGTTGTACTATTGAGTGTAAAATTCTTTCATAGGTTATGAGGACGAGGAATAGTGTCAAGGGTGGAGTAATATCGGCTTAGTAAAGCCTTGTATAAAACTATTGTCGTTAGTGAAAGAATTAAGCTAGGTAAAAATCCCGCAAACATAGACAAAGTGTGTCAAACTGCAATACCAAATTTCGTCATTGATTTATATTTGTGAGTTTAACTTTTTTTATTTTTGAAATCATAGAATTTGCAAAACTAATACACCCCTACGGTTTTTCACTTTTGAAAGGAGGTTTTCGCACTCTGCTTATGATTTGAACTCCATTTCCACATCATTTGGATAGTTCTAATGTAATCCAATCCGTTTGAATAACTCCAGTCTCCATCATCATCATCATCTTGGGACGACGCAAACCATGGAGCTTGGAACTACTGCACAAGGATTAATGGAAGTGCTTTGCATCTAAAATGCAATTTCTGTGATCATACCATGTGGGGTGGCATCACTAGGTTTACACAGCACCTAGCTTATAGAAGCGGAAACGTCAAAGGATGCGAGAAATGCCCACCAGAACTGAGATTGGAGATGAATAGACTCATTGAACACAGTTCATGTGACAGGGAAATAAAGCGAGTTAAGATGAGGCATCGGAGAAGCCAGACAATTGTGGAGGTGCTTCACAGCTAGCAGCAGCACCGTATGAGGGGAGGAGTACCTTGGATGTGGAAGCAGAGGAAAGGGCTTTGCTTGAGAGAGCAATACATGAAAGTTTAATATTTATTTGAGAGTGAGAAGAGGGAAGCTGAGAAGGTAGAGGATGATGAGTTCAAAGCAGCATTTTATGAGAGTATGAAATCTTTTAGGGAGGAGCAGAGGACACGTGGGGAGGGCACTAGTGGAACAAAAGCAGGACCATCCAATCCTTGTTATGGCTATGGTAACATTGACATTGCCTTGGACAGCGATGATAGTGACTTTGGCTTTTAGGTACCAATAAAATGGATCATGTCTCTGGAAATATGGATTTGCTTATGTACGTTATATTGAAGTTTTATGTTGTTATTTCTTTCCAATAAAACCATAGTTCTTCAGGAATATATTGTCAAAGACTACACTTGTTTCGGCACTTTCCTGTTATCTCCAAACCGTTTATGGGGGTCCCGCATTCTTGGCACCTCCATGGCACTAAAAACTCCATAGCTGCTTTCCGCAGGAACTCCATCTTCACATTGCTGATCAACTGCTAGAATTTCTTGCTTATATTTAGCACTGCCAATTTTGGTATGAATCTTAGGCCTAGGAGGAGGAGTTCCTTTCAGCATACTGACCACTTCTTTCATGTTTGGACGTTTCTCGGGCTCGTTTTGAACGCATGAAGCTGCAACATTGATGGCTTGTTTCAACTGTCTTTCATCAAAGTTCCCTCGAAGCTTTGGATCAGCAATGTCCTTGAACTTGCCTTGGATTATCAGTGGCTCAACATATTCTGTTATAGTCCTCTTAACTCCACCTGGAAGCTTCTCTATTGGCTTCCTACCTGATATAATCTCCAGTAAGAGAATTCCAAAGCTATAGACATCACAACTCTCTGAAACTTTTCCCCACATTGCATACTCTGGCGCTAAGTACCCTAACGTTCCCTTAACTCTGGTGGTCATGTGGCTCACACCTTCTGGCATTAGCTTTGCAAACCCGAAATCTGCAACAAGAGGCTCAAAATCTGAATCCAAAAGAACGTTGCTGGCCTTAATGTCTCTGTGAATGATGTGTGGAGTCACCTCATGGTGCAAGTACCTGGTAATCAAAATTTGCTCAATATTGAATTGTGGAAAACAGGAGTTGCCTATCTAATTTGGATGTAGACATCAAACTAAAATCTGCATATTCTTGACAAGTAGTTGAACTTACAGTAGGCCTTCTGCTGAACCAATTGCGATCTTCATCCGCTTTTTCCAGTCTAGTTGAACTTCTGAAGCAAATTGGCCATGGAGATGAGACAACAAGCTGAGATTAGGCATGTAATCATATACAATGAGATGTTGATCAGGGCTTGCGCAGTAGCCCCGAAGTCCTAGCAGATTCTTGTGCCTGACCCTGCCAAGAACTTCAACTTCTACAGCAAATTCCATTTCAGCTTTCGAATTCATTGCTTTCAGTTTCTTAACAGCGATCTGCATTTCCATTGGGATAACCAAATTTCGTTTCAGAACTCGGACTGTCATGCCATGACTGTGATATCAGAAACAAAGAGGGAGTATAGGATCGTTAAAATAAAGGAAAAAGGTAATGAATTAACCTGAAGACCTTCTGCAGTTCGACCCCAATAGACACTTCCAAAACCTCCTTCTCCAAGCTTGTTGTCCTCACTGAAACCTTTAGTTGCTGTGTGCAACTCCTTGTAGGTGAATATCCTCCATGACTGGTGGGTACCTCCAGCAATTATGTTTGTCCTGCCAAGTGTTAAACCAATCCTCACCAATCAGAAACACAATGCATTTCAAAGAAAAAACACACAAAATTCGGATTTCAGCTAAAACTAATTTGATCCTAAAGTCGTATCAACACTATCAGCTCCTTCTTACCCTTCAGTAGCTTTTTTCCCACAGCAACTCTCGGCTGATCCCATAGCTTGTACTGCGGGAGTGCTCAGCTTCAGTTCAGCTTTTCGAACGCCTGCTTCTTCCTGTAAACATAACAAAACTAAATAAAATAATTCTACGATGTCATTCAGCCGACCTTGGCCGGCCCTGTATTAATATGTATAGGATTTGGTCAATGGGACATTACCAAGTTAACCTGTGGGGTGAAAAAAATTAGAATCTTCATTCCTGTAAGAACAAATTAATGCAAGTTTTACATGTCACAAGAAACATAAGAAAACTATAGAGTAAATTATTTAGAATCACAAATATTAATGAATATTTTATTTCATAATGTTTTAAAATTTTTAGGTCATAAGTATCCCGTGTCTAAATAAGAATACTTACAATCAAGTGTCAGGTTACTACGTAAGAACCTGAGGGGTTTTGGAGTTCCAGATTTACATCCTCTACGATTCTTGGGGTAGGATCTTAGAGTCTTAGGATTAGTCCAACTAAATTGGGCTACCTAATGTAATCACACACAAAAAATTACTTACAGGAACACCAAGCGAAAAATTTTTTAAATGTCTATTACTTATGGACTAATTAATTTGATGTCATTAATGTTTATAATTATTAAATAAAAATTACATTTAATAAAAATTATATATTCATTATTTATAATAGTGACGATGGTTAATAATCACTAAAAATAGAATCTACTCCGGTTGAATTAAGCTAAAGAACCAGTTAGGTTATCTCTTTTATGTTCTCTCTTTCGTCCTATTTTGACATTAGATGAAACTTGAAATATAGCATATGGTTCTTTGATACCCATCGTAGTTGGCAAGTAATTGTCGATTAGTTCTAAGTTCCCTATAGTTAATAATTAAAATCAGGAAATGCACGAAAGAAAGAACCATCCGTTGATCCAGGACTGTTGGCTTTCAGGTTTATTCCATTAATCTTCTCTCATTTGATTCTTCTCCCTCCAGTTAGGTTTGATGTATCTTGATGAGATGCTTCATTTGACTTACATTTTCTATTTTGGATTTTTTTGCTAAATATATCGGCTTCAACTGGATTTTCCACAAGTTTTTGTTTCTTGTACACGTTTAGTTCGGTACCTGGATTTGCGCTGTCATTCGATGTTGTTTGATCCTTGGACTTGTATGACATGCAAATTAAGGTGGTACTTTAATCCTAGAAAAACAAAAACACAAACAAACACATCGAATTAGAAGAGTATGATAAATGAACGCAACTTTTTTTTTTTTGCATTTATCACAAAAAGATTTTTCTGTGACTGGAACATGCAACTTAAAAGATATTTTTCTTGTTAAAAGTTAAGCTTATTAAGAATTTATATATTCTTTGTAAAATACGTATATGGATCTAATTATATGATTAATTTTTAATGATTATTAATAGTTATCATTATTAAATAAAAATTACTTTATTAAAATTTAAATAATAGAGATAAATATTAATAAGGTCACAAATTTTTTAATTAATATTAAAAGGCCGAAGAAGAATTCTCGTCTCTTCTACTTCGAGCAAGCTTGCGTACCCTGCATGGGCCAAGACCAGTAGAGTTTCTTTCGCTTTATCACTTGGTAAGTGTTTTGAACTGAAGGATATAGTTATGACATAACAACAGGTCATGTTTCCTTAATATTCCGACCTGAACACTTGACCTTAAATGCTACCCAAACGACATGCTCCGAAACAGGGAATCGAATCGAATCAAGTACTACCAAGACACTTCACTATTCTAAATTCCCAACTCTAATTCTCGTATCATCTGATCTTAACTATTGTCTTCCTGATTTCTCTGTCTGGATCGTCATTGATCTCAAAACCAACATTTTGAAAGCCGAGTGAGTGAATACACGTACGTGTGTATACTTATGTTTAGTCCCAGTTAAAGCTTAGAAAATTAAAGATACTTTCTGCTTAAGCTGAGAAAGAAACCAGAGATTTTTGAAGAATAATTGGTTGTCTTTTTGTTGAAGTTGCTCGCTTTAAATAGCCATCAATGGATTACAAGATAATGCTAACTTCCTACAATTACGATATGCAAAATTAAAGAAATAAATATCAAATACATGTTGAAGATAAATGTTGGAGATCATGGATCACTTTTATTGTGGGTTGCTACTGGAGTGGATAAGTGAAGGGTGGATAAGTGAGGCTAATTTTGCGGGAAGAAGGTGATACACGTGCTTTGACTTGGTTGGGCTCTATCAAGGTACTTGGGATTCTTTGTTAGGATATATTGGGATTTACAAATCCTAACATCACTCCCCCCTTTTTGAGCAACCTTGTCCTCAAGGTTAGGAAATTAGGCAACGATATCCGCAGTGTTTCCCATATGGCATCTTTGATGTGCAGATTTTTCCATTGAACCAACTTTGCTCTACAAACTTACCTTCTTTCTTCAACTAACGTGTGTCCAGGGTTTGTTGTGCATGAAGTAAGATAGTACCTTCATCGATAGTAGTGGGAAGATCCTTAGTGGTAAAAATTGATTCGCTAACTTGCTTTTTAAGTAAGGACACATGGAAAACAGGGTGGACACGAGCTTCCTCTGGTAGTTTGAGTTTATAGGCTACCGAGCCAATGCGTTTCTTGACTTGGTAAGGTCCATAATACCGACAAACCAGTTTTTGAAAGGCCCTGCGAAAAACAATATTTTGGCGATAGTGTTGTAACTTAAGAAAAACCCATTCACCTTCCTGGAATTCCACTTGGCATCTCTTGGTGTTGGCGTAGTGTTACATGCTATTCTGGGCGACATAAAGGTTGACTTTGAGTTGCTGTAGTAATTCATTTCACCCTATTAACTGTTGATCCACTTCATTTATCGGAGTCATACCAGAGGAATATAATGGTATAATAGGGGGAAGCCTTCCGTAAAGAGCTTAAAATGGAGTCATTTTGTTAGCCGTGTGTTACGTAGTGTTGTACCAAAACTCTGCCCATGGAAGCATAGAACTCCATTTGTTCAGTTGTTGGTGGCCTAAACATCTTAGGTATTGCTCAAGACATCGATTAATTACCTTGGATTGTCCATTTGTCTGTGGGTGGTAAGCTAAACTCATTTTCAGTTATGTACTGAACATTTTGAAAATTTCCTTCCAAAAATGATTGATGAATATTGGATCTCGATCATTTATTATGGTGCGGGGCATCCCATGTAGTTTTACTATCCCCTTTACGAATTTCTCATCCACCATTCTCGCTGTGTAGGGGTAAGCTAGTGCCAAGAACTGTGCTGTTTTACTAAGGCAGTCTACAACTACCAAAATGGAGTTCTTACCGTTGCAGGAAGGTAAGCCTTCTATGAAATCCTTAGTGATGTCTTCTCAAACTTAACAAGGAATTGGTAAGGGTTGGAGGAGCCCCACAGGTACTAATGCCTCTGTTTTCACTCTTTGACAAGTTTCACAAGTAGCCACATAATCTCGGACTACTTTCTTCATAGAAGGCTAGTGAAATTGTTGTGCCAATCTTTTGTAGGTACGGAGGATTTCAGAATGCCCACCTAGGGGTGAATCATGGTACGCCTGTAGGAGTATTGGAATGAGATGAGACTGTAGGGGTAAGGCAACCCAATTCTTATAATAAATCATTTCATTCCTTGGGGTGTACGACCCCCCTTGTTGCTCTTCCGCCATTTTACTTAGTTTCTGCATATATGGATGTGTCTCCATTTCTTTCTTGATGTTGTCCCAGATCAGGTTTTGGTGGGTGAATAGGGAATCTAAGGATGACACTGTAACTTGTCTAAAGAGGGTGTTTGCTGTCTTATTTTCCTTGCCTGGTTTATAGGTAATCCACTGCTCTAGTAGATATTTGAGACTGTGCTGATATGTTTGAATAAAGAATTTTCTGCCTATCAGATATGGTCTCCAAGTTTGGACTGCAATAACAACGACCAACATCTTCTTCACATAAATGGAACATGAATGTTTCATGACCCCCAAAACTCGACTCAAGTGGGCTATAGGTCTCCCTTGTTGAGTAAGTACTGCCCTTATTTTGGTCCTAGAGGCATCAACTTTAATAGTGAATGGTTCGTTGAAGTTGGGTAGACCCAATGTGGGGGTAGATTTCATGACTTGCTTCAAACTAATAAATGCTTTTTCTGCATCACTGTTCCATTCAAATTTACCTTTCCTGAGGAGTTGTGTCAATGGCCTGGCAATAAGCCCATAATCTTTTACAAATTTCCTGTAGTAGCCAATTAGTCTTAAAATTTGACGGAGTTTTGTGAAAGTGGTCGGATTTGGCCAATCTAGCATTGCCTGGATCTTGTTCTGATCAACCTGTACGCCATTTGGTGTAATGATGTGACCAAGATATTCTAGTTCTTGTTGCCCAAATGCACATTTCTTGTGCTTGACATAAAACCTGTTTTGCCTCAAAATTTCAAACACTTGTTTTATATGCACTAGGTGAGATTTCCAATCAGAACTGTATATTAGAATGTCGTCAAAAAATACTAACACAAATTTGCATAAGTATGGCTGAAATATGGCATTCATGATAGCTTGAAAAATAGCGGGGGCATTGTAGAGTCCGAAAGACATTACCATATACTCGTAGTGACCATTGTGAGTTTAGAATGTTGTTTACTAAACATCCTCAGAGTGAAGTCTGATATGGTGGTATCTTGTTATTAGATCCAACTTAGTGAATTGGGTGGCACCATGTAGCTCATCTAACATGTCATTGACCGTTGGAATAGGAAAACGGTCTTTGATGGTAACGACATTGAATGCTCGGTAGTCATTGCAGAATCTCCAAGTGCTGTCCTTCTTTCTTACCAACAATACCAAAGATGAGAATGGACTAATGCTAGGTCGAATAAGTCCGGAAGTAATCACCTAGTCTACTTGTTTTTCAATTTTAGCCTTTCACAAATAAGCGTATCAGTATGATCGCACAATGATCAGTTCACTTCCTTTCTTGAGGTTGATATGGTGGAAGATTTCTCTAGTCAGTGGTATTCCATCAGGTTCTTGAAAAAGACCAGAAAATTCAACCAACAATTTCTATAATACTTGATTGGTAGTGGCAGATTTAGTGGAGAGCAAGCAAACAATATATAGGTGCAGCTGCCGACTTGTTCTTTTACTGATTTCTTCCAATGAGGCAGGCTGAATGGTCAGAGTGTCGAGAACATGAAAAACCCATGCTTGATTGCCCCATTGAAATGCCATGGTAAGGATCTTCCAATCACAAGTCACAGTGCCAAGCTTTTCCAGCCACTAAATATGTAAAACCACATCCAAACCCGTCAATGGTAAAGAAAAGAGTGTGAGGGAAAATTGGGTACCTTAGATGTGCAAAGGCACGCTGTCAAACCGTCCTTGACATCTCAGCGTGCTGTCAATGTTAACTTTCACCAGAACGGATCTGTGGGAACAACCGGATGCTGTAATTGACCGGCCACTTTTTAGCAAATGAAGTTATGCGTGGAGTCGCTATCAATGAGAGCAACTACTTCCTCATGTCCTATGGTCGCGATGACTCGCATGGTACAAGCCGGTGTCCATCTCGTGAAAGTGTGCAAGGAAATTTCAAGATCAGGACTCTCGATTTCTTTATCTTATTCGCCGCCTCCGTCAAGCAGCAAGAGCTGCAGTTTACGGCAACAGTGGCCAATTGTGAAGAGCTCGTCGCAGTTAAAGCATAAGCCTTGTGCTCATCACTGCTGCATTTCTTCCCAGGTGAGCCTTTTTGGTGCTGCGATGGCTAAGGATGATTGGGTAGAGACGACAGGTGCTGGGCAGGTTGGATTCTTCCTGGTCGAGTAAGACAATTCTGTCAACCCACCTGTTCTACCCTCATTCGGGCCAAGCCTATGGCATCTTTGAGTGTCCTGCGCTTGAACATTCGAATTCCATCGACTATTTCGGGCTTGAGCCTGCCAATAAAGGCCCCAACTAGAGCCCGCTGAGGCCACCCATAGACTATGTTGACTAATTTTTCAAACTCCTTCTGATACTCATGGAGTGGGCTGATCTGTCGGATATGGGCCAAGGCTTCATCATAGTCTTCAAACTCGGTTGGTCCGAACCGTATCTAGAGTTCTTCTTCAAACCTGGTCCAGGTAAGCTCCCTTCTCTCTTATCTATACGTCTGGCTCTACTGCAACGACCATTGGTTGGCTTCCCTTTCCAAGTAGTAGGATGTAAGAGAAACCTTGTGCTGCTCGGTGGTTCCTTGATAAGAGAAGAATTGGTTGACCCAGCTCAACCATCCTATCGGGTCTCCTTCGGCAAAAACGAGAAACTCCAGTTTTGTAAGTTTGGAGTAAAATGGGTTACGGTGATTCTCTTCGGTTTGCTGGTTTTCGTCGTGGGTTGCAGAAGGTGGGCAAGGCTGAGGGGGGTGGTGGCTACTGGAGCCTTCTCAGCCGGTGGTGAAGGTGTTGGTGAGTCATTGGATGGATTCTTCAAGCATCCAAAATCGGTTGACCATTCCGATTTCCATTCGGCTCAAATGGTCTCGTACTCCTCCAAGGACAACTTTCAGATTTTCAATTCGTTCTTTGTTGGTTGACATACTAACATAGCTCTTATACCAATGTTTAGTCTCAGTCAAAGCTTAGAAAATTAAAGATATTTTCTGTTTGAGGCGAGAAAGAAACCAAAGATTTTTTGATGAATAATTGCTTGCCTTTTTATTGAAGCAGCTCGCTTTAAATAGCCATCTATGGATTACAAGATAATGCTAACTTCCTACAATTAAGATATGCAAAATTAAAGGGATAAATATCAAATACATTGCTGGAGGTAAATGCGGGAGGTCGTGGTCTGTTGTGGGTTGCTGCTGGAATGGATAAGGCTGATTTTGCAGGAAGAAGGTGATTCCGTACGTTTTGGTACCAGAATTAAATACCGTTCCGTACTGATACTTATAATACCGGTCAGTATTAAAAATTTTGAAAAATATAGAAATTTTTTTTGTAAAAATTTCAAATTTTTTAAAAAATAGTCTCCCTCCTCTTCCCCTCCGTCCTCTTTTTTTTCGAAGTTTTTATAATTAATTATTTAGTTAAACTTTTATTGTGATTTTTAGTTTTAAATTTTAAAATAAAATAAATATTTTTATTACTAATAATAATTATACATTAAACTAAAGTTAAAAA
>JANZXR010000008.1:639293-668053 GCA_027575705.1 Erythroxylum echinodendron | reverse complement strand
AATTATAAATTAAATTAAGATATTTATAATTTTAGTAATAATTAATTTTAATTAATTAAATATATAATATATTTAATGATACTAAATTAATTAATATATATTTTGGTTTCATGTTTCAATTATACTTAATTGTTTCCTTATTACGAACTCCTGTTATAAATTATACTAATTTGAGAATCAAGGATATTTATTATTCTTTTTATTAGATTTTTTGATGTAATTATTATTTATTATATAATGAAAATTTAAATTGTAATATTTTAAATACTTTATATTGTTCTTAATTTTATATTTGTATGATAATAATTGTCTTTTTCATATAAATTGTGGTTATTATTTATATGTAAAATATCTTAAAATTATTGTTATTTCATATTAATTGTAATTATTATTTATTATTTTGATTTTTGGAAATAAGGTTAAAAATATACAACTGTACAATATGGTAATGGACAATTTTGTATTTTTTAAAAAAATTCAGAGATTATTTCATAAATTTAAAAAATTACTCGAAATAGTATCCGGTATTGACCGATACTAGTACAGTACTGTACCAGAAGCTAATCTGATACCAAATTCAGTACGATATTCATAATATTGGATACACATGCTTTGACTTGGTCAAGCTCCGTCAAGGTACTTGGGATTCTTTGTTAGGATACATTGGGATTTAAGGATCCTAACGACTTAGTTGATAGTTGATTGTTGTCATGTAGACAAACTTCCAGTTTGGGGACTCTCAGAATGTTTCAAAGAATTAACGCCGACCATAAACATAGTCCGATCGATTTATGGCCCGAAACCAATCCCACGAATTGTGGTTTTCGAACCTTTTTTATATACAGTACTAAGGGGTATTTCCTTTTCTTCTTTGCAGCTCTCGGCAACATTGTCTTACAATAATTAATCATGGTCTGGAATGTCTTGATTTGACATGCCTGGCAAGTCGCACCATTTTCAATTATTGGCACCTCATCATCTTCGTCTCCACAAGTTTTCTCAATCAAGCAAATAGTATCTGTAGAATCATAAGAAAAACATCAACTAGAAAATCGTGACCAGGCCACGGCAGGGTCTCCCATTAGCGCAAGTAGCTCGCTAGTGATCACTTTTATAATCCTTCTTGAGGTCTAAAAACAGCCTTTGATCGTTTTCTAGTAGGCCAGCCAAGAGCAGAGATGAACGCTCTTCTTTAGTTGGAAATCTCAATCTAAACCACGATCTAGCTCTTAGAGAAGGAGGAGGGGTCAAGAGAGTGACGCAGTCCATAATGGATGTTGCTCGAATGGCACTTCCGTCAGGCAAAGTCATGATTGTCAGATCATAAAAATCTTCTTAACAATAGCAATATATTTTGCAAATGGGCAAATGGTATCTCATCACAACTCTCTTTCGAGATATTGTCGTGGGTGAGTATAGTAAGACATGAATGAATGTTTGTATAGATTTCTTGAAGTCCAGAAAATTTCTAAGAGGAATATTTTTCTGTTTATCAAGAGTAATATCTGTAGACATTTTTTCCCCTAAGGGAAATTTTGTCATTTTTCTTATAAAGTAGACATTTATTAATTGTAATTTATTTTTTAAATAAATTATCGATTAAGTTACTTAATTTGATTCATATAAAGATAATAAAGTGACCCAATAAATTATCTAAATCAATGGATCGAAGTTCAGATGAATAAATGATCTCTTTTAGTGTGAATCTGGTCTATATCGGCCTTGTAATGAGAAAGCCCGATATGGAAACTATATATATAAGTTAAGGTCTCTTGCAGTTGCTCATATCAATCGTAAGTATAAGGAATCTCTGACCTATTAAAAGAACTTACGTTTTGAGAAAAATATAGAAAGACATAGCCCAAGTCTCGATGATAGATTCCCGTGAAGACGTCGGTGGATTAGTGATCGTTTCGATTTTGGAAAGCTCGTTTGAAGTTTCAGAATCGAAAATCAAGTATTTTCTCATTTCTCCTTTTTTTGCCCTTTCATGTTGAACCCGGAGTACGTAACTAAGGTATCATCGTAGTCTGTAACACATGACACATGTATTTGATATTTTTTAGTATCGAAAGCCTTACAAGATAAAATGTTAAACTTTTATTATCTTTGGATCAAATGTTTTGTTTTTAAACTTAATTGACTAATACAGTAGCGTAGCTTAACCGAGTTTTTAAACTATTTTCAAAGTTAAGTAAAAATTGCAATTAATAATTGTCCAAGGGAAAGATTATAAGACATTTTTTCCCCTAAGGGCAATTTTGTCAATTTCCTTATAAGTGAACATTTATTAATTGTAAATTGGTTTTTAAATAAATTATCGGTTAAGTTACGTAATTTGATTAAGATAGAGATAATAAAGCGACCCAATAAATGATCTAAATCAATGAATCGAAATCTGGGTAAAAAATGGATCTCTTTTAGTATGGATCTGGTTTATATCAGCCTTGTGATGGAAATGCCCGATATGAAAGCTATATATATAAGTTAAGGTTTCCTGCAGTTGTTCATATCAATCGTAAGCATAAGGAATCTCTGACCTGTTAAGAGAACTTACGCTTTGAAAAAAAGGTAAAAAGACCTAGCTTGTATTTCAATGATGGATTCTCGTGAAGACGACAGAAGATTCGGGATCGTTTCGATTTTGGAAAGCTCGTTTAAAATTTCAGAATCGAAAATTAGGTATTTTTACATTTCTCCGTTTTTTGTCCTTTCACGTTCAATCCAGAGTACGTAACTAAGATATCATTACGTGTTACAACATCTGGCAACTCTTCAATCGAAAATTAAGAATAATCCAAAATTATCCCACTGAATCATTTATGTGCCTTTGTTCAATTTTCAAAGCATGCAACAATTTTTGGCATATTAATAGCGTGTGAATCTAAAGTCATGGTAAGTAATGAGAAGAAGTATGCAGTAAAAGACAAAATCTCCCAGAAGCAAAGGGAAATCAACAACAATGTACTTGGCCACAAATATTGATCTTATTACTCCTGAAAAAGGAACAAGAGACAATACAAAATGATTCGACCAAGGAAAAAAAAAGAAGTAATAATCCAACAGAAATAGTACAGCATCTTCCAAAGAATGCCACATGAAGCTTGCGAAAGCAGGAATAGGGGCATGCATACGCAACACTTGGCAATGCCAAACATTAATCATCTTCTTTTCTTTTCCTGAAAATAAAAAGGGAAAAACCATGGGCTCTTTGTTCCAGAAATGGTACATAGTTCCCTTTTTTTTAATTAAAAGATATATATTTATTCCATGGATCGTACAAGGGTTTCGTTTAAGGTACAAAAATTGAGAGAGCATTTTACTTGGCTTTATTAGTTCTGTGCTTTTCTTCGTAATCTCAGTTTGTACTTTGCTTAATCAGGTATGGAGTAACTCATGAACTAATGGTAAAGAAAGGAAAGGAAAATTTTGGCAGGTTTAACGTGAACTCGATGTTCCACCTGCCGCAACAAATTGAGACTACTTTCATAACAGCAACGCTTCACCAACTTTCCTGATACACGAGTAAGAGTGGCTCACATCACAAAAAAGTTGTACAAATGACGATGTTTGTCATTGTTAACCAGAAATAGAAAAAAGGGTCACAAGTAGATGGTAGGAAACAGAAATCTAAGTACAGAAAGTTTCATCAGAATCTTTAATGCCTACACAGAAGAGTTTTTGTTAGCAAGGCCGAAGCTTCACTGAACTCAAAGCTCCTACATACGGTATGTCCACATCCGGTGAAAAGTAGGATCGTTTTGTAGTTGAATCACACAGATATATATTTACTATTAGTGTTTACAATAGTATAGTGTTGCAGTAATTAATTTTGGCAGTGGACGTCGGTCAATGAATTGACTATTAGTAAAGGAAGACCAACACCACCAAAGTACCAACTCATAATAACTGTTGCAGATGTGCAAGAGTCATGTGAAGCAAGACTTTTATAAGACAAAAGAGAGAAGAGGATGAAAGTGTCTAGACTCTCATTAAAGACTCTGTAACTTGCAATTCCATCTCGCCGCATCAGGAACAGCCACAAGCCTAAAAACCTTACCTGCTCCCAATGGTCTCACACGTGCATGGCACGCGTGCCCTTCTTTACCACCCTGCATTATGTTTTTCAATTTCATTCTCTGAAGATTGAAATCTGCAGTCTCACGAGAGAAAAGAGCCTCAAAACGTTGAAGATGTCCCTGGAATTTGCATGTATTTGATGAAGACTTCACTTCTGTCAAGCTACTTCGGTTTCAAAGTTGAAAGTTTAATGAATTGAGATTCGTAGGTTTATGACCGATTAACTAATAAGTACAAGAAGAAGATGAAGAAGAATAGATTGTTCTTCCGTTAAACCTGAACAAAATTTTAATTTCCGAATTGGAAACCTAACCAGGGAAAAAAAGTTTACTAGAAGGTCACACCATAGATCATATACAGACAACACCTCTCCAGAGAGCCAACTCAGTGCTCGCGCTCTGGCTCTTTGAAGATCTAAGATCTATCTAAAAGAGATAACCTAAACAAAAGAAAAGACAGAAAGAATCATTGAGTTTGATTTGAAGACTCACGGGTCGCCATGCTCTGACTCTGTTGTTCTACTACTACTACCACCTGATGATGATGATCACCACTCCCCTGCTTCACCATTTGAACCCCACCACCATTCTCCAATTTCTCAGACTTTTCACTACAAGAGCAGCTCTTATCAGTACTACTGCTAGTGTCACCGAAAGAAGATGACCTACTAGACATTGGCGTTGCCAAGAAAGTTGGCTTATTTTCACCAGCCATAATCACCAGCAACTTCTCCGCAAACGACGACACGCCTTGCTTCTCGCCGTCCCCGGTCTTGTTCCCCCCTTCTCCGGCCTCCAAGTCCGTTTCTCCATCACCGTTGCCATTGTCAAGGTAACCAGAGAGCTTCCAGTAAGAGCATGCGAGAATCAAAAGAGCAAAAGCAATCAAACCAAGCATGGCAGCTAAGCCACCGAACAAGTATGGAACCGGTGAGTGCCACGGCGAGTGTTGTCCGACTGACGGATTGGGGGTGGCTGCGGTAGCGTTGAAGGGTTCTCTTGCAGCCATTTTCCGGAGAAACAGAAAATGATGCGAATATGGGTAATGGAGATGAGGAAGAGAGGCGAGTTTTGAGACGTGACAGATGAATATAAGAGGTATTTATAGAAGGAGAAAAGCAGCTATAAGCGACGGTAGTGAGATTTGGTATAGCGTAGATTAGAGGGTCTGTCTAGTTTTGGTGATTTATGTCGTCATTTTGCATGAGAAGTGGGGTCCCTGTGGGTCCCATTTTCTCTGGCTTTCTTTCGATCTATCACAGGACTCGGTTTTTTTTTTTTTAAATTACGTTAGCTATCTTAGCTGAGTATAACTAGTCCTCAGCTTTTAAAATTGCATTTTAAGAATTTTAGAGGATTTAAATTTGAAATCTTATGATCTCTTATGTTTCTACGTAGCTGTATATTTCTGCGCATAAAGAGTCGTCACATACTTGATTAGTCAACTGCTGATTGATCGCTGGTCCTGCTCAGTATCAGGTTCCCAACAGCCTTCGGGTTCCGTAATAGCTTCAACTCTCACACTGTCGCTGGAAGCGAGACGTCCGTAATTGATCCGATCAAGGAGCTATGCCCAAGAGGCTAGAAGATCATCAATAAGGCAAATTTCTCATTTCTTCTCTTTTGGCTTGACTCGAACTCAAGATTTCTTGTAAAAAAGAGCTTTAAGTGAGGAGCTTAAGTCATTAGGTCACTCATCGTTGTCACAGGACGTACTCTTGGGCTTAGGATTTGGGAAATCAGGGGTGTGTATGTACATATATATGTATATATATATATATATTTTTTAATACTCATACACCATATAGGTATAGCATGCACTTTGAAGTTGATTAATAAATCAAACTTAGAAAAGAAAACCCTTGGGTGGGTCTTTTAGGATACTGGGGTCCAAGTATCGATACTTTAATTCTTTAATCATAGCATAATATTGAATTATGATTTATTCCAAAACAAAAACTCGAGCCATTCTTTTATTCAACAGAGAGCACACTAGCCACTTTGTTCTTAAGTAGGTGAAATATCAGTAAGGTCTATTACTCATCACTGATGTGATCAAAATTGGGTCTGGTGATTATTATCCTGTTGCTATTGCTTTAGAGTCGAATTTACAAAGAAAACAATTTAGATGATGGAGGAGGCCCGTCCTACGAGTTGGGCGGCTTTCTTAGTTTGTGTTAGTGACGAGGAGATTACTACTTTTTATCTATTATCCCTTTAGCTTGTTAACCACTTCACTGGAGCCACTAAAAGGGCATTAAGAGACATGACACTTAATTTGACAACTAGTAATTATGCAAGATTACTGCAGTATAAACACAATCCTTTCCCGAATCAAAATTGTGTCACTTCTTAACAACCTGCCTATAAATGTACGTGTCAGCTTCAGGGATTAGATTTATAAGGACATAGCTAATTAATTGGATGTGTCGTTGAAGGGTCTTTTCAGTGAGCAAAAATGATTTTAAGGGGTTAACGCGAGGGCAAAAAGGATGGTTAGGTAATTACTTGATAACAAGTTCTACATCAAATTCAACGGTAGGATTTCAATTTCTTCGCCTAATGGTTGATAATTTTAGAATTTAATGATAATGCTTAAATACAAGTGAATCATTACAATATAGTACAATAATAACATTAAGTTAAAATTTAATTGACATGAATAGCTAAGAAATATTCAGTAATACACAATTTTACTCTTAACTAATAAAAAGATTGTTTTCAAATAGTTAACATAAAGAGAAAGAATAATAATAATAATAATAATAAATAAAACTACTAAATCAAGCTAAAAGCTTAGGTTAAATTCCTAAGAAGTAAGTAATGCTTGTAATAAATTTTGGATAATTACAAGAGGAAAAAGTTAAAATACTTATAAGAATTACAAAATTGTCTTTAAGGGGATCTTTTATTTAAATCTAATATGTCAAAAAATTTTATCGCAAGTCATATTTTTGGTAAATTTTAATATTGTCATATTATTCTTGATCACTTCTTTTCAATTCTTCCAAATTTTCATAAGTTTCTCTTTATTCTTCTTATTGTTTCTAAGTACGATCTATTCACATCTTTTTATTGAGCATTGGGTGTATTTTCTGTTCAAATCACCTAAATTGATCTATCTTAATTTGTCAATAATACTAACTACTTTAAGTGTTTTTCTTATTTTTTCCAAATATTCAACAATATTATCTTCTTTTTGCCCCTAAATTGAAAGATCGTGATAAATTTGTTGTGTCTTTTTAATTCAGGTACATTCTTCCGTCTTTTTCGATTATAAACATGTTCAATAATTCTGGAACTGGCTTGGATAATATTGTTCAGTTTTTGCTGATGTTAAAATTTTTCCCAAAATGAATTAGAATTAAGAAAGATACTATGTTCTTCCGAGTATTGGTGATGATTATTATGAATATCCTCCCGAACACGAAAACGTCACTCCAGCTAATAACGCTTAACTGAAGCTAACCAGACACTAAAACAGGTTTTGTTAGTGCCTTCAGCCAGCTTTGGCTTTTGAGCGTACGCTTTAGGCCTTTGTTCGGTCGAAAGAGGTAAAAAGGAAATACAAAAGGAAAGTTTGTTGGCAGAGCGTAGCTAAAGCCAAAGGTGGCTGACTCGGACGCTACTTTGAAACGCTCACCATTCAGAAAACTCCGTTACGATGAGGGGAAAAGGAACAGAGGATTTCATTTGCCAGTGCGTGAGGTTTTTGTACTGTTACTCAAAAGCTGTTGCGGTGCTTTTGCTTTCAAGCTTTCTTTCTCTTTTTCCAAGGAAAAATTGGCATTCACAATTCAAAGTAAGGTTTTAAATTATAAATTACGGATTATATTAAATTATATAATATTAAAATATTTATAAAACTTGATCACAATTAATACAAGCGCAATTATATTAACATACTAGAATTAGGGTTCAAACAATTTGTAAAGTTGTCATTCACTGCCCGAGGATGATAGACAAAAGGCAAGTTTCTTTCGTCGGTCATTGTATGTTATTTTTCTTTCTGAAACTAAATATTTTTAAATTAGAACTTGTATTTTTTTTTTGAACAGGAAATGGTTTGGTCTACATTATTTATGAGCCTTTTTGGACTGATGACCATTCTACAAACAAATAAGCCTAAAAAACAAAATATAAAGGAAGAAATTTGACAAACCTATGCTACGTTTTGTAATCGAATACAACTATGTTATAGTGCTGTCCCGATCGATTTGCTTCTTGTTATCTGTTAAGGCAAACATAAAAACATGAAACTATAGGGAATTATTATGTAGTGTGTGTGTATTCGGTCTTAAAAAGTTAAAACTTCTACCACCCTACGCCAAGTCACCTTTGAATGCTTTTGACTCGGAGTCTATATAATTCTGAAACTAGATAAGATTTTTTAGATTCACGGTTACATACGATAAGGTCATTTGAAGTTCTGAAGGGTTTTAATGGGCAAAAAGAAACTAAAAATGCAATACCTAGCTGGATACAAGTTGACAAGCTATTGACTACTATAGACGTAATTAGCTATATGGATAATTCTCCGTATTAGTAAGGGCATATTTAATTGGATGTTAATTAAAGAAATAGTATGTGACAGAAGAGAACGGTTTATAATGAAATAGAATGTAATATAGTGAAAAGTTATTTGAAAGGAATGGAAGAATTTATAATGTAATGTAGTAAAATGTTGGCTAGAAGATGGATGGAATAGAATGCAATATATAATAAATGACTATTATATCTTTTATATTAAAATGATTATTGTAAGAAATTTAACGTTATGATTTTAAAACAGAAATCATGTTTGATTAAAAAGTCACGGTTGTGACTTGTTCAAGTCACAATAGTAACAAATAATTTTTTATATATTTTCTATATAAGATAAAAAAATTTTAATAAACAACACGAGAAGAAGAAGAAGTAATAGAACACGGAGAACGAAAAGAGAAGTCTAGAAATGATAAGCTTGTGGACTGTTGTGTGTGAGATAAACTTTTAGGCTGTAATTAATGAGTCTAAGAAAAAGGGAGTTAGAGTTAGAAGAAATAATTAGTATTGAGAAAAATTATTGATGGTATATTAAATAATATGTATTTATTAGTTTACGTTTCATCCTAAACTTTCGAATCGAAGATTTTTTATTTTTATTGTTTAAGATGAAATAGAACATAGCATAAAACTCTCAATTTTTATTTCATTTCATTTCATCTTATTATAAAACCCTTAATTAAATAGTAAAAATGTGTTATGTTATATACCGTTATATTATCAACCCTCCAACCCATCAACACCTCAGTCGCATTTCGGCCGGCAGATAGTTTTATCGAGCTAGTCAAAAAATTTTCAGAACCGTACTTGAAATAGTGGCCGCAATTTCTGTCATTCACGTCACTCGTACAAAACTCATAGATCATCGAGAGTTTTGAGAACAGAACCAAAGAGGAATTAGGATTTAGGACCCCTCCACTAGTCCATGCCTTGCCTGCCACCCCCGTTTTGCCTCCCCAGTAATAGCAGTTTTCTGTATGTCATCGAACTTGGCATTTAGCTTGCGCAAACCCTACTATCTGTAGGTCTAAAGCTGAGAGACAGACAGGGACCCAAGGCTGGCTCACCTTTAACCCTTCATTGCGTGCGCAAATGTAAAGTAACTCGAAATGTTTTAATGATGCTGCAAGTTAAGGTTTGAATATAGCAGAAAAGATATTTTATTTAATACTTACTGGATTGTAAATAAAATTGCTATACCATGATAAGGAATTTGAATAATCATATCTTTATATCATGATCAAACTTAATAATGTTTTAATTTTCCTTTATCATTACTTGTTTTCTTGTAAAAAAAGGTTTAATTTTACAGAGTTAAGGAGTCCCGCCCAGAAAATGAGTTGGTATGGGTCCCTTGTCATATTTCCACCACCTAACGTACACGCCAAGGACAATTGACTGTCGTCTCCATGCGATGCCTCCCTAGTTCCACATCATTGTAGTTAGTGTTGTCAATGCTTCCACTACGAATTTGTTTTATCTTATTACTGTTTGGATTTGATAGTTTATTGGATTAAAAAAAATGAGCCAATGGAATATATACTGACAAGCAAATCCTAACCAAATCCCACTTATCTTAATACTTTATTAGTTTAGTTTACCATACGTTTCTCTCTTCCTTTTAATTGGATACTTAACACTAATTAATTCCTTAATGACCTTTCATTACAATTTTTTGATGTTTTACTTTTGCCATTATCCTTTTCAAGTCACAACTTTGGCATCCAAGGTGACTTCAGATTCCGTAATTTCATTGCATATCTTTATTTATAATATTGTAATCATATTTCAGATATGTACGGACCAAAATGTTGGTAGTTTAGCACTATATATTCTCATCAATTTGGCAATCGAATGTCAGGTAGAGTTATTGATTCTATCGACCGGAAATGTCAGTTAAAAATGCAATAAGGGGAGTTTACACGTGATGGGTAGCTTAAAACTTGATTAAATAAGTTCCAACTTCCAAGTGAAGATTCTATTGTAAATGGAAGATAATATTAGAGGTATCATGATTGTACCAACTTCAATTAACATTAGAACTTGTTCGATGAACTTTCTAGTTCATTTAGTGTCATATACGGATAAGTTTATCAAACATTCGGTGGAATCTACGTAATCGCAGGTGGAATGATTGATCATAGCAAACACTAAACCTCACATCATCTTTTTTATGCATTGATGCATGGAACTTAATTAAACTAATTAATACTTTGTTGAAGTGGGAATCCCACTACACCTTCATATTTTCCTAAGGTTGTTTCAGCAAAGAGTATATGAAGTGGGGTGACCATGATCATGATTGATTCATGGCTGCTCTCCCCATTGTCCAAACAACTTTTTAGCTTCTCTTGTGCTAATCACTACTCATTTCATTTTTTTTTTAAATATATTAATAATGGACAACAATGCTTAACCCTAGTAATATTGACAACTTAATCCTAGTTAAAAAAAGAAGATAATGGATAAGACGCTTGACTGGAGAGAACTAACATGTATATGATTGGCCAGCATTTACTAACTTCTCTTATAATAAGTGAAGGGCTATACCTAATAACATGAGTCTACGTGAAAGGAAGATGATTCACCGATATATCACATAATTGAGTGGCATCATGTTGGAATGTGAGAAAAAAGGTTATGATATTTAGCAATTGTTCCCTACTTGGATGATATCTCATTGTCGCTTTTAATTATTTGTTGTATTGATTGAATGGGGTATCTTTTTAGCTCATTTTTATGTATCAATGATCTTATATATGGAAAAGCATTTAAAGATGCCACGATTCATGTAGAATAGTAAGATTGACATGATATATTGGACTTCGCTAGGGAATTAAAAGGTTACCTCATCCAGCAAGCATTGCGTGTTGACGTTTTATTAATTGAGCAGACAAAAGTTTTTTTTTGTTTTTTGTTTTTGTTCACACTTTATAATTGAGTCACTTGGATTAAACAGTTTAACCCCATTTTGGTAGCTGATTAATTATTGCACGTAACTTTATAAAAATGAATAAATTTAAATTGTTTTACACGTATAAAATGACAAAGGTCCCATTGTTTGATTTAAATATATGATTTTAACTAAATTAAAACTAGAGTTAAAGACTTGGCTCAATAAAAATAATATTTAAACTAACTAAATTCATATAATTTTGAAGTTAAACGAATAATTATACTAACGTTTTATTTTTTTAAATTTCATTTGTGCAAACTAATACTTTATTTAGATAAGAGCTAAGGTATCTAATTTGGTTGATTTTAGTCACTAAGTAAACTTATATTGGGATTATTTTTCTCTCGGAGCAAAATTCAATAAATTCTAAAATTTCATATCGGGAACTGAAACATTATCTTTGTAATTAAACATAGTTGGTATGAGTAGTTCAACACTCTCATCACTTAATTAGAAGTTTCAAATTCGAGTTTTAAAAATGGGAAGACCTGTTTGGCCAACACTTTATTCTTTATGAGCTGACTCGGTGTAAGTAGGGATTAGTCTGAATGTGGATGACTTAAAGATGTTTTCCTATAGTTAAGACTCTCTTAAGACATCTCGTAAGCTAACAAAAAAAAAAAGGGCATTTTCTTGGTTGCTGAAATCTAACATAAACCAATTTCTTCTAATTTAAAAAATACATATGGGGGTATTAATGGATAAGTCTGCAGAGAAATAGGAAATAGAACAAACTTAATTAACTTTTTAAAAAGTAAATACAGATTCATCTTTGTTTAAATGAATAATTAGAATTAGAATTTACAACTTAAAACTCGACACATGCTCACGCAACACTCTTTATCTGTTCGATGATGTTGATAGTTAGCTTAGTAATTAATGGTGATTAATCATTGTTGAAACTACAGACCCGACTGCATTTGGCCGAATCCCCTGCACCGCAACTTAAAAGTAGACAGTTGAATTTTTATAATCAAGCCACTAGGACCTGAAGAAAACAGAAGAAACATAAGCAGCTTAGAGAAATAGAAGGAAACATGATTGGTGGAGATTTTATTGGTTGGCCTTTTTTGAGAACGACAAGTATGAGCAGGTGATATTAGTTGTTTCAGCTTTTCGCATTAAGAGCAACCAACATATGTCTAGAGCTTAGGTGGGCATGCGTAGAGTCATTGCAACCTTGAACAAGATTGGAAAGCATTTATGAGTTGTTGTTGCTATATGTTTCAGCTTTTCTTCACATAAATTTAATGTTGCAGAGGAGAGAGTGGCACTATTTAAGTGGATCAATAAGCTGCCTCAACATCACACGGGTGGATGGTGGACCATGTAGTAGTTAATTAAATAATGAGCCTTCAGTTAACAAAGATAGATTAGTATAAAAGGTTGTAATCAAATGATCGTTCAAAGAAGACTCTGCAAAGTAATTATTCATATGCGGATTATTAAGGGCACTAACCTCTTAAAATATATGCAAGAGACAAGATGTTTTTTTCTATAAATTTGATCTACTGAATTAACTCTAGAGTACGGAAGATACAAGTTATAGTTTTTCTTCTATAAAATTGATCTATTGACTTAAACTATACAGTAAATAAGTTAAAATGACCAAGTTGAACTTCGATTACTATCTAGTAGGTGCAAAGGTTGTATCAGTACATTTTCTACGTCATCCGGTTATACGAAGTACTGACTTGTGACTTCTTTCGTTCACGATGATTTCTTTGTTAGTCACCGAAGATACGTAATATGATGAGATTAGAATATAGAAATATGGACTTATCCTAATAAGAGGCATAAATCCATGTCCGAAAAGAAAAGTCTACACCAAGAATGATGTTTGTAATGACTTTAAAAGGATTTTCATGCGAAATTGCACTATCCGTCGATGCAATATTTTTTTAACCTTCGAAAGCTAAATATGAAGGGAAAAAAAAAGGCATAGGTTTTGGTTCTTTACCTGAAACATCTGACCCCATGAAGTCACAAAATATATGATGTGGTCCAAAAACTGACTATAAAGTCGCATGTGCTTTGCCAGGAAAAAGCAACAAAAATTCAAATACAATCTTGGCAGAGTCTATTTGGTAGAGAGTAGAGACCCTAATTCACAACAAAGAGGCCAATTCCCATCAAAGAACGATGAGAGAACAAGATCCTCTTAGCTGAAGAAACTACCAATCGTATGTAAACACAATCAAGTTTTACACCTTGCATACATTGATGATGAAATGCAATCGTATGTATTTTCTGAAGTTAAACTACTGACTAAGATATAGAATAGTTGAGATTCATATCAATCATTGCACATTAAGGAAAAAAGGATCTACATCTTGATAAGAGTTATGCATAAATCAAAAGATGTATAGGTGGCACCCAACATAGTCATCAAAATTCAAGAAAGAGCATCATTGGAAGCATATTTTTTCACCTTTTATGTCTAGATAATGGCATGTAGACATTGACATGAAAGGATGTTCTTGTTCCAGATATGAACGGAATAAGCTATATTCCTTTGCGCGTTGTAGAGGTCCAAATCTTCTGCTCTTTCTTCATTCAGACGTCAGGTTTCGATTTCCGATTTTCAACTCCAAAATACTTCCTTTAAACTCTGTAATATAGATGCGGCGAATGGTTATATGTCCATGAAGCTCTGTAAAATACATTATTTGACACACATTTTCATTCTATAAAACAGTTTTCATGTGATCTATGTTCCTTTTATTGTCTGCATTTCTCCATTGATTGTTTAACGCGTAAAATAGTTTTTGATATAAACAGTTTTTAGATGTAAACAATAATTTAAAAGCAGCAATGATGAGTCTAAATTTTAAAGAGATTCAACTTGGAGATGTAAGGACAAAGGAAAAGAAAAGCCACATGAATGATTGAAGTTGAGAAGAAAAGGGCATGATCTTAAGAAAAGGGCATGATCTTCCATTGAGTGTAGGATATGCGACCCAAGGGTTAGATTAAGCTGGATGGCACTACCAAGTCCTTAGTTTTGGCTTTTTCTTTACTTCAGACCATTTCTTCAAATCCTGTGTGCTTTTAACAAATAATTTACAAAAACTCAGACCACAGAAAGTTGTTTCTTAGCTATTTTACTTCATTTCTTTAATTCTTTTCTGGGTAATTCTTTAATATGCTCCGAACTGTACGGAATCATGCACTGCCTACACAACAAAAAGGATGAATACAAGCGTAGGTGATAGGTCTGTCTTCCAACTTTTTTAGTAATTCGGATACGATACACATATGTGGAAGCTGAGTCATGACTCAGTATGCAGAAAGAAACAAAATGGGGTTAGACCCATTGCTTCCCAGTTGGTAGACAATTCATATCAAGGGGGTACGTGTGCACCGGGACCAGTTCTCCACCAAGATGCCCCATAAACATCACCTGCCTCCATAAACTCTCAGATTCGTCACTTTCCTATCGCCCTGCACTGTTTGTAAACTGACACTACTCCATAGACTATTAGCGCACTTTGGCTGAGATTGCAGTTACTATTCCACAATCCTACCCTCTGAGAATGTTAGTTCCAAAGAAGTGAATATTACATGCTTTTGTATAAGAAAATGTGTAGCACTTTAATCCTCTGGACTCTCAAAGAGAGTTAAGTAGGCTCCCAAATGGGAAAGAAGCAGAAAGAGTTCTAATTTTTGAGGAACACAAATGAGTTTTGTGTTACAGTATCTGTACTGTAGTGCTTGCCATAGTTTCTCTGATTTGCTCTGAACAACACATTCTTGATCTGCCATACCTCTCAAGTATAGTTATTGAACACAAATGAGTTTTGTGTTAACAGTATCTGGAATTTATTGCTTGCCACAGTTTCTTGTGATTTGCTCTGAACAATACATTCTTGATCTGCCATACCTCTCAAGTATAGTTACTAAATTGGAATTAATGAAAAACAGCAGCCTGGAACACATACATCCAAACGAATAGCTTGTAGGAGGTTGTTTGGGGACTAAATTTGATATGCCAAAAAAGTTTACCGATGGCTTTCTTACATCAAATGCCAATAGGCAGACTAGCCTGACAGAAAATATGATATTACACAATCAATCCAACCTATGCCTAGCGCTCAATCACAAGGGGAAGATCAACTATAATAATTCAATCTATGTCCAAACCGTAATTAATGTCATTATTCTACTCTCCACTTATCATCAGTGATTGGTGAGGCACTCTCTTAATTTCCACAAATGAAGAGTAGTCCTTGTCCATGGGCTGTTTCCAGGGTTCGCCATCCATCTGCATATATGCATCTTTCCAGTCTCCACCCCTAAACTCCAATCGGATTGCTGCAGCCTGAAAGAAATAAATGAAACAATGGGTGAACTCATCAAGTTTTATTCGGTAACTTCGTAAAAGTCTTTGTATATTGGAGAAATTGTTACCACAAGTAAAAATTCGATCTGGAACAATTGCAATACCTGGGCTATGTGCTTGGCAGATATCAGTTCGACCATAACAAAAGATGTGTGCCATCCCTGCTTCAAGCCGAAAATCTCCAGGAGACCATCATCGGCATGGGCCTCAACAAAGCCTCTCTGAGAAATAGGAGGAGAGGAACTTAGAGAATTAACATCATGCTTTAACACTATCTCATTGACAAAGTTTGCAAGTTTCTGCTCTCTGTGAGCACAGAACCTACATCTCACAGGTCACACTACAGGAATAAGGAAAAGGTCAACAGCCACGACAACATCAATGCATAAAGATTTGATACCTTTTCCATATAATCGGGTGTTGGGTTACCCCATGGATTTCTTCCACTTCCATAATTGTGAAGATTTAAAGCAACAATTGCCCTCACACTAAAGGGAGTCCAAAAAGAAAAGAAAAAAGAAGAGCAATGGGAATTTAATAAACAATGATAAAAAATCATTAGAGCCTTATGCATCTCAGGGAAAATTTCACAGGTCAAAGAGTACCTCTTGGGAACAGGAATCCGCTCCCATTCTGAGCAATTAACCTTTTTGACATATAACCTCAGTATATTTTTGAGGCCCCTACGACAAAGAAAATTTGGTATTAGAAAATAACTATGGAGAAGAACTCTGAACACCACCATGTAAAAACAGTAGGATGCAGGGATAAGCTTCCACCAAACAAATGACACCAAAGACACGTCTAACTTTTCGTGACAATGATAGAGGCAATTCCAGTTCATCATCATAGATCCTATTCTTTTCCCTCTTACCAGTTAAACGACATTGAGATGCAAGAGGAAAGGTAAGACAGATAAAGAGGGTACACCAGAGATATCAGAGTATCATGATGGTTATTGGAAAGTTGGTGTCAAAATTAGCAAAAGCCTAACAAGATTTTGGTGACAGGAAAGCAGTTTCTTTATTGCTAAACAATTGATAACACCCTCCCAACCCTCTAAATCCAAAAGAATCACAAAGAAGATGACTTGCCTCAAACCCGGATCATTTATGCAAGGTGTGAGAAACCAACCTTGACTGCAACTGTAACTAGAGTATATCAGCTGTAACAACAGATAAATAAATTATGACATCATACCACAATCAAACAGTTAATTAAGGGTTCAAAAGCGTCAAATGTGTCAAGAGGCATTTCATCCAGCAATTATGTTGAAGATAGTATAAATATGGGAAATCACATAAAAGTACCAATTTTGGCTTGATTGAAGGATAAAAATGCATGAACATCAATTTCAAGTGGCAGAGTTTTTTTTTTTTTTTACAACATTTGTTTTACCACAATGACTAATGCATCTAATAAGTACAGTAGAGCATCCAATAGTATAACCTAATCCATTCCTTGTGCATGATTCAATTTGCATGTCACCGGTGCATGCTTTTGGTCCTTAAATTCATTTCATAAGTTTCACATGATCAATAGAAATTTATATCTCAACTTAAATAGGAAACATGAGCTTCATACATCATAATGTGCAGATTTAGTAAAATTAACACAATTAGTTATGTCTAGACTGTAATTTAGTAAAATGGTGCCGAACTGCCCAGCCCCATAAATCAGAAGTTAACAAGCTTATAAAAATCCATAAAAGGAAGGATAAGATAAGAAAAATTAGAGAAAAACTGCAGTCTAACAACACAGAAAGGGCAAGTTCACCGATGAAGGCAGTATGAAATTTCAAAATTACCTTATTTGATATAGGACCTTGTGCAAGGTAAGGTTTTTCATTGCGTAAATGATGGAAGCCATATGCAACTTGGGCATCCATTCCTGCATGTAATGAAAAACATTCAAGCCTTCCAAGGAAAAATGTAAAGACTCATTATTAACAAAACAGAATTAGTACCGAATAAAATTTCATTTAATACAGCTGGTTATGTAAAATTAAATTTTAAGTATGACCTACTCTTCAAATGTAAGGATTTTGGAAATAGATTTATGTATCATGATAGCCCACCTTCATTTACTAACAGCTTAATAGAATGAATGGACAACAACACCCAAGGCAACTAATAATCCAATGAGTTAGAGAAATAAAGTGGAGATCAATGTTCTAAATTAATATGATTACTCTGAGTTCAACTTCCTCGACAAAAAGAAATGACGAAATAAAGAGAGAAAAGCAGTACAGAATAAGGCAACATATTCTCTGGCACAGAGATTTTTGTTGTAGTTGATGATACAATAGTCTAATGGATAAGAATGTGGAATTCAAGGAAACAGTAGAAATCCCAAAGCACCAAGTCAGTGAAATATCAGCACGATTTAGCTACCATTTTTAGAGTTCATAACAGCATACCTACACTAAAGTAATTATAGAACACTCCTTCATAGCATGTCATTTTCTCAGGCAACTCCCCCTCAACATCCAAAACCTGCAGTCAAACAAAAATGTTTAGTTTCAACATCTAAAGGAAGCTTGAAATATCAGCTAATTGATAAAATTTGTGAAAGCTAATATGGACTGCATCATAAACCTGTTCTAGTGAACAAGATTCAATTTGTTTCAGGGAGTACGGAGGATTGACGACTTCTCCATGAGGCATTGACACAAGAATTTTCCAACTGCATCATTAAGAAGTAGTTTTTAATATACAATAATACTTTTTGATATGCCGCTCAACTAAATAGAATAGCCAAAGTTAAAATACACCTGTACCAAGTATTTGTTATCCTGGTCAAAATGTAAAAATCTTTTTGTACAACAAACAGAAGAGGAAACAAATTACTAAAAAGTTATACAAAGGAATCATTTAGAGAAAGCAGTAACACTAATTGAGAAATCATCAATGTCAAAATGAACAAAGAAACACAAGAATACGTCAAAAGTCGACGAAAGAAATCAATCTTAAGAGCTAAGATGTACCAAGACTTGACCACCAGCCAAAGGACAAAAATTGCTCCCTGATTGGCTGGTTCAAGAAAAGGAAAACAGAACGGATCTGAGGCCCAAGGACAGCATCAAAAAGAAAATGTTAACGTATCTAGGACCCTCAAAATAAATACTGACATACTGACATATATTTTGCTTTAGCTAATCATTTTCATATTATATTTCACTAGTTTAACACTAATTCTCAAAAAGGTAGAACTCTTACCTATCCAAACGGCAGACTCGACCAGATATTGCCCTCATAAGAGACCGTTTGATAGCAGATTTCCATACAAAGGGGAATGAACCACCCTGAAGAAAGAAAACAAACCTGACTGAATTAGACAAGTCAGACGTCAGAAGTAGAACATTAATCTGAATACGAAGTTTACCCAGCCAAAACTCCTTGACAGATCGTTTCCAGTCCCAAGAGGAATGATTCCTACGGGAGGAACAGGCTCACGACCCTGAGTGTGAAGTTCTTGGAGAGTTCCTAGCACCCAACCAACAGTACCATCACCTCCTGCAACCTGCTCCAATCATTCATCATATATGAGTATTCTTGATTCCCCATAAGGCTCAAACATCAAACATTTGACATAAAGCATAAAGCATCTCATTATAATCATAATCTATTGGATCAAGAAAAGCAAAGTTATTGAAATACCATGATTCTCATCTTTTCACGAACTTCTTTGGCACATTCATCCCCGCGGCTAGCCAGCTTTTCAAGACAGCCCAATCCATATTGGACAAATTCAAGAGGCTTCACCTCTGATAGGTCAAAAACCTGTGCCAGAAATCATCTCGAATTCTAAAGACCAATTTTTTTCCCACAAAACCAAACCAGACAATATAAAACACAGACAAGTTCCTAAACACACGATCACCGTGACTTGACGATCGCATGTCTTCAATCCAAGAACGTAAGGTATCCCCTAAACAACGTGAAACCCATCGAGTTATAATCCCAATGCCCTCATAGAATCCATAATAAATTTCTCGACTTGGTAGGTTTGGCACCTATAAGAATTATCCTAATGAATTAAAACCTACTACTTAACATCAAATTGACATTAAAAACGAGTCTTTAACGAAAACAAAACCAACCCACTATATTACAAATAGAACCGTGTAAAAAGCCATTAGAAAAAAATATACATATAGGAAACAAATGAAACACGTATATAAATAAAAGCAATATTTCACAAAATTTAAAACCTGTTCCTCTCCCATTAATTGCTTAAGCCGCTCCTTGAGTTCAGGACCATGGCGACCACCACTTTTAGAATTAATAAAAACCACCATAGGACCCTCGGGGGGGTCTTCGCCGCCTGTAAGCTCTCCACTTTTAAAATACTTATCGGCTCCGGCATCGACGTCCTTTGACTTGATTGAATGGATCATAGCGAGACGGAGGTACTTGGGCATCATTATTCTGCTCTTAATGTACTCCCTGTTAATCCGGACGGCCGACAAACCGCACCCGCGAAACGACTCTATCATTGACAATCTCGGCGTCACCATCCTGGCCGTCGATTCCCCACTTGGTGTCGGCGGAGAGTCCATTTGTTTCTCTTCTCTTTTTTGTGTTCTCCTTCCCCCTTAATCCCCAATCAAAATACAACCAATGAGAAGAAAAAAAAAGAAATCTCCGAACAACAAAAGTCGGAGATCACAGACAAATGAAGGCTAGGAGGAGGGGGAGGAGAAATCGGAGTTCAAAGTTGTGATCTTTCCGCTGATACGTTATGGGTTCGAGCCTTTTATCATCTTTGTCATGTCAAAAATACAAAATTATGTGCAATTAATTGTGTTTATAAATTACAAAATAAATTCTACACGTGAAAATGTGGCGTGTGATATGAGTCAAAAACATGGGGCGTGCAAGGAAGGAGAGAGTGAGAGATACGATAATGTGGTCTCGTGTGGGGTTTGTTCTTGCCCTCACGGGTCTCCTAAAATTACGAAACTGGACTTCTTTAAAGCAGAATCTTAAGCCTAGATACGCGAATACGAATACAGAATCGGAGATTGCTCTATACAGAAGATATTTTGGTAATAAACAACTTCGTTTTAGACATGTTGTTTTTGAGAAATAACGACAGAAGAAAGTTGCAAGCCTTTTTTGCATTACAACGTCATGAACAAAAGAAAGAATACACCACTGATTTTCTATTTTCTGATTTTAGCTTTAATTTTCTTTTTAAGTCTCTATTTTTTAAATAAAAACAAAATTCTGATTAGTTGTTAATATTAATGTAATTATATTTTTATGTATTAGATAAAGTTTAGAGATAAATTATTTTTAATTAGATAAATTTATTTTAATCTCTTATATTAATAGAATTATTTTATTTTATTGAAATAAATAATTTAAAATTAAAAGTTATTTTAAATATATTATAATTGCAAATTTTAATTTTATTTAAAATTTATATATTTTGAAGATATTTTAAATTTAATTATATTTATTAATAATTTTAAATTTTAATTTATTTAATTTAATAGCAAAATTAAAATTATCAAGTAAATTAAATTATTCATAATTTTTATTAATTATTAATTTTAATGAACTAAATATATAATATTAAATTAATTATCCATAAGTCTTATTAAAATATAATACATTAAATAACATATATTTAGTTCATAATAAACCAAGTTATAAAAAAGAAACAGAAAATTGAAAATACTGTTTATGGTTTTCATAAAATTTGAAAACTGAAGTAAATCAAAATAAAAAATTCAAACAAACAATTTTTTTTTAAAATTGAAAACAGAAACAAAAAAATAAAAATAGAAATAGAAAAAATAGACCTTAAGAATTATAATTTTAGATGTTTGTGTTTTACAACAAGGTCTCGTCTTTAAGTAACTGGCAATATTATTCTTTTGTGATTGAAAAGTCATGAATTCAAATTTTAATAACTTTCCTTTAATTTTTTCAAAACGGAAAATTTTGTGCATTAGAACAACCATTTTTAAATAAACGAGATTAAGTGAACAAAGTTATAGTTTAGAATTTTGATGTGGTTGAGTTTAGTATTATGGTTAGAATATGGGACGAATGAGATTGTGAGAATATATGGTTAAAATTTTTTCATTTAAGATATTTTATTGAATAATAATCACATTTTTTAAATAAAATGAAAGTGCATATTTAGACGTGTGATTCTAATTTTAACATTTTTAATAAAGGGATATCTCAAAATCAAAATATGGTAAGAGATGGCATCATTTAAGGGTAGTCTACATTATCCAGGCGTTTCATGAGAGTGGGAAAAGAGGTTAGCATTTGTTCACGTAATTATTTATTATATATACCCATTTTATTCGCTATTATTATATATATATATATATTATTTAAGCTTTTGATGTGACAAATTCCATCACTTTGGCATATTTAAAATTGTGCAGCTGTCGCTGAATAAAGACAAAAGGGGTTGTCGAGAACAGAATGCGAGTCAGAAGAATAGTGTTGGTGTGTATATAAATGTTGACCGACTTTTCTAGTTAGCCGATACCAGGCCAAGGTATGGCCTCTCATTAACTCACTCCAGACTGTAACCCGATAGCACTCCGGTAGATACAAGTCATCAACGACTCAACGAGATGTCCAGCTTTCATGTCTGGTCTGCTAGACTGCTGTTAAATTCCAGATCACCTTTTAGCGAATTTTATGATGTATTTTAGGTAAAAGGTTAGCTAGATTATACATACCACGGAGGCGTATAAAAATATTAAGGTAAATATGGGAGAGTGAGATTGAACTTTGTGCAAATTTTGTTAGAGTATTGAACCTCATCGAAATTGACTTAAACGAGATTAAGGATTTGATGAACTAAAGATTTGATCCATGCTTTAACAGATAGAAATTGCAAGAAAATCTTAGATGATGTGCACGACAAGTAATAGTTAGAGTTACAATAAAACTCAACATTTGAAAATAGAGAGCTTTAAGGATAAAGATGTTAATTTATGTTATCTCGTAAATTCGATCTTGAGTCTATTTGTATTGTCATAGTATTTAATAGAAGTGGATGTGATTTTAGCAAGATTTTAAGTAGTTTAAAATTTTGAATGTAAATGAACTATAAAGTCAGAGTCTATATATATAATTCATTCGAACTTTACTCATCTTATTCAATTCCCTGTACTCTGCTAAGAAAAAATAACATAAAGATTGATTTTATCGTATCTCTCTTATTACCTTTTTTTTTTTTTATTGCCTTCGTAACATTATTTCTTTGAGGGTAAGAGATAAACACTTTGAAAATTATTGAAAACTGAAGTACTACTTAAACGGATGTGAAAAAAATTGTGGCGCAAAAGATGGTGGTGGTGATTCCCAAGTTATCCTTTGTATCAACTACCGTGATTGGCCGGCTACACAAGACGAACAGTATCAACCATGTCACCGTCGAAACTAACTCGCTATTTATGAATGCAGGCGGATGGCAGATAGGATGACCCTTCTCAACTGTTACATTTAAGGCCTAACAAATTTTTCTGCCTATTGTTCAGTCCCAAGGCAACTAGGCAAGGGCATTTATAAGACAAGGAAAGAGATATGTTAAAAATATTATTTTAAAACTTTTTAAAAATAAAAAGGTATTTTAATAGTTAAATATAGGACAACGGTTATAATAATCAATAATTAAAAAACTCAATTAATTTAATAGATTTAGCTATAAAAATATTGAATCGTCTAATTTTTTCATTTAATTTTTAACTTTCGAGTTTAGTTTATTTTAATAACTCTTATTTTTAAAATGGATCAATTTATTAATTAATTGGTTAATTTTTGTAAATTAATAATCAAAATGATCAGAATAAATTAACTGATTTCATTTAACAATCTTTTTTCAATTAAACTTCAAATTATTTAATATATAAAGATAATATTTTTAATCATATTTTAAATTCTTTAATTTTATTTAATTTTTATTCCTTTTTACAACAGACTAATTATGATTAAATCTTAAACCTCTTACCAATTTAACTTTTAGTCTTATTTTTAAAGCATTAATAATAATAGCATTCTAATAAGAATGTTATGAGATAGTCTAGAAGTGCGTAATATTAAATTTAGCTAATTAAGAAAAAAAAAAAGGTATTCGCTGTGCTTACGCATATTGTTCAATGTCAAAACTTTGAAGTCATACCTTGCTTTGAACACTTGAAAACTTGAAATTCCTCTCCTGGCCTCCACTTTGGAATGACCTAAAAATTGTGCGCAATCATCATCATAAAACACGTGGTGTGAATTCGATTCCATTTAGATCATGTTTGCAATTTGGTAGTTTTTCTCCACAAACAGGGGCAACACTGGAAATTGAAAAGTCTGTTGTTGACGCCAGTAATGACCGTTATTTCGTTAGTGGACCCCACCGGTGAAAAAGTTGGAAGCGTCTGGCTGGATGCTTCATGCTTCCAAGTCTTGAATAAAGAATCGTCGTGCGGTATTATTATTAATGATTTATCGTAATAAATATTATCCCTTAATGAATCAGTGGAATGTCATAATCAATAAATCAAAACAAGACAACGGATAATGACTTTTCATCTAATCAAATCATTCGCCACTCGTAAAATGGATTAAAAATAAAATTTTTAAAAATATATTTATATCCATTAAAAATAAATTATGCAATAAAAATTAGTTAATTAATTTTAATTTGTAAAAATTAGCCGCTTAATTAATAAAATAATCAAATTTTAACAACATACATTATTAAACTAAATTAAATCAGAATGACCCATTCAAAGCCCAACTGAAAGCCCATCTCTCCACGTTAAGTAATTGCAGCGTTTGTGGCTTCCTGGAGGAGTGGTAGAAGAAACCATGGCTTTCTCTACAACTACTTTACCACTGGAATCAATTCTGTAAGATACATCAATGCCTTCCAATATTAGATGATAAATTACTTTGTCAGAGGGATGTAAACCCGTTTCAGTTTCTGCTTCTTCTTCTTCTTCTGAGTGATGGTTATCTGAATCTGGGGCACCATCTGATTCTGATGTCTTCGTCTCACCATTTCTGTCAGGAAAGGTGGCATCATGTGGTTGTGTTCTTTGAGACACTGATCGAATATCCCATGAAAGTACTTCCTTGATCAAGCACTGGAATTCTTGGGGAGATGCATATAGTGATTTCTTTTCCTAGGCAAGAGTACGAGCAGAGTCGACAACAGTTAAGGAACACAAATATCGTCTGACAGTGTGATAATCTTTCAGAACTTGAAAACGTCAATGGATGGACAAGAAGCAAAAATATGTAACTTCTGGATGGAAAAAAACTAAGACGAACCAACCATTCACAAGCTAAATCAAGCATATATATAAGAGCACTTACGACTGATTTCCAACAGTTGGTGATTGCCGTTGGGAAGCCATCCGAAAAGCTAACTGAAGCTACTGCTAGCATATTGTCCACCTGTACGAACATTATGATTAAGTAGCATTTTAGGTATATCTGTTCAGTCATTCTCTGGAATTCATCACGGAGAGACTATTGATGATGGCAGATTCATATGCAGTAGATTTAAGTTCAAAAGTGCCAGCGGGACTCAGATCAGTACATAAAAAGGTACTTACCGTCACCCACTTAGGCACTGCAGCTCCTGGAATGCTGTCACAGTATGGAAGATAAGGTTTGACATCCAGTATCGGCTGTTGCACTCAGTTAAAATAAGGCTTAATGAACAAGAAGAAAGCAAGGAATTATTTGCAGTGCAGCTAGAGAAGGCAGTAAATGGGGGAACGTACAGTTCCATCAACAAGATCCACACCAGAAAGTAGAACGATATTCCCATGAATTGCCTCCACCTAAAAGAAACAGATGATTTGAGTACTTAGCCATACACAAAAGGGTCGTTTTTCTTTCACAGGGTCGTAATTTCTTTTTCGTAAACAAAAAGAGCTTACTGGAACTAAATTCTTAATTTCTGAAATGGACATGCCTATTTACTACATGGGAAACCATATTTGCATATGCATACGTGCATATTGTAATTTGTTAACAGTAGGAAGTGAACTGATCTTAGTTCATATTTATCACCAAAAGATTTATCGTTACCATTCTATATATACCTGACTGCAATCACAAAGATCTTCTGTATTTGCACAAGTTGCTCATAAAATACAGTAAATCATTATAATATCACCCTACCTTTGCAACAGTCAACCCGATAGGGCATGGGCGATGAGGAGACCGTGTTGCGAAGACTCCTATCCTCCTGCCTTTCAATCTTGGCACTCTGACCTATGCATCCAACCATGGTTTTCAAGAATTTTGCATAAGATGGAACTTGCAATCACTGTAACTACACAATATTTACTGGAGCAGAACACACCTTTGCCTTGAACTTTGATCTAGTCGGTTGCCTCCATAACTTTTCCAAATCTGTGTTCAAGTGGAAGACATAGATAATCCAACAATGAGTATACTCTGCAAGACCATCAAGGGATGCAGTGGGAACCCGAGTTGGATTGAAGACTAAACATGCCCTTGCTAGAGGTACCAACAAAGGTTGCCTTGGAGTCCCATTTCTGTACAGATAATCAAGTAGATTATTCACATACAGAGTATTAAACAACCAATTAGTCAGTGTAAAGGATCATCAACAATTGCATTCATCCAAAGTGATGTGCTAATTGAAGAAACATTCAAGTTGTGCAATGAAAGATGCAAGTTCTTTGGACAAACAAGGGAGCTGTAGTAGTTATATATGAAAGAACTGTAGTTTAATAAATCTACAGTCAACAATCAGAAACTTAGAAGAACCATGGGATTAGCTATATTATTAAAAGTCAATTAATTCTTTTGCACCAAAATGTGGCATTTCAATTTACCTTGTACTGAAGCAGGACTGAACAACGCCAATGGGCGTCATGGGATAAGAAGTCTGCTCCAAACTCTCGGATTTGGACTGCGCTAATTCCTTCCTTAAGGCCTAAAAAGTGAAGTGGTAAAGATAAAATATGACACTAGAGACATAATGCAACAATATGAACAATAAACGCTGATTCCTAGGCCAAGAAACAAGGAAAAGCACAGGATAGAATGTTAAATACTAGGCAAACCATACCTGCTGTGCTCGAATTCGACCTTGTCGTTCAGCAGAACATTTTTGCAAAGAGGAACGGTGTGAACTCTGAAGCTCCTCGACCCTTGAATCCAATTCTTTCGATTTTTTCCTGCAAAAATAAACTGTAAGAGCAAGGGTTGAGTTCAACACAAATAACCAGCTGTAGAGCAGAAACCTTAATAAATCCAATCCGACAATAGATAAAGAAACAGAGAGTACGAGATATGGCAGTGGAGGCAGAAAAAGCTGCAAGTGCTAAGGTTACAATGGGACTCAACCATTTTGAGAATCCATGAAAACCCATTTCTTCTTTTTGGTATGGATTAAGAGTGGCGAATTAGAATTGATTATAAACCCTCTTTTCTTAAACCCCAGTCTTCTGGACCCTAGGGTTTTGGAAGCTTTCGGTTGCTAAAAGGCCTATGGGTTAACGAATAAACAAACTAAATTCTCCTTTCGGACGTGGAACTTCAACTTTCTTCAAACTCCCACGAGACTTTTAGTGACCAAAGAAATGTCAACTCACCGAAAGTACTTGACGAGAGCAAATTGCAGCGATTGCATTTTTTTTTTTAATATCTAAAGGAAAAATAACAAAAAGATTATGTATTGGGACGAGGGAGACAAATCCTTGATAAATTCTCTAAGAGGATTGAGTGGCACCCAATGGGTGGAGTATCGAGATATATAACGTCGATATCAGAATGAACCGCGTAGTTAGCAAGCCAATCGACGCTTCTGTTGTTCTCTCAAGAGACGTGGCGATGAACAACAGTCCAATTTAGAATAAATAGCTCAGTGATGCTCAAGACAATGGGATTGAGAGCCTGTGCTCGGTTGTCAGAGGAAGAAAGGAGGTTGAGTGACGTAACAGAATCCACTTCCAGCTCGATCCGGCGAGATTCCATGCAAGTGTAAGTCCTGTAAAGAAATCCCAGAGTTCTGCAGACACAACAGAGCACTATCCAAGATTTTGAGTGAAGCCACCAAGCTAGTTGCCCGCACTATCTCGTAGCAGTCCCCCTGCGGTGGCTGTGTGCGAGGACAGTTTGCAGGCTCCGTCTGTATTTAATTTAACTCATCCAGTGGAGGGTTTGCTCCATCCGAATTGTGACTCCTGATGAGGGCCGCGTCCAACCTCCGATCGATGTTGCCATACGCCGGTCTGGGGAATCAGATCTGCATAAGACAAAATAATAGAAGCTGATGAGTAAGGCCAAATAAAGTGATCATCAAAAAGGGAAGAATTTCTCCATTTCCAAGCCAAACATGAGCGGCCAGGCCCGATTGAGCACTGTCTGTCGACTGCAAAGATTCGTAGTGAGTCATTCGTGAACCAGCAGAGTAAGAAAGTCAGAGGTAATGATTTGTGAAGGAAATGTGTGCCACACTTGAAGAGCGCGCACACAGTCGCGCACTACGTGCAGCGAGGATTCTACCATCTGGCAGTGATAACAGGCATCGTCGGTAATTAGGTGTAGACGCACTCGATGTTGATTCGTGAGTAATCAATTTTTTGCGAGAAACCAGAGGAAGGAGCGAATGCGTTGGGGGCCCTTTCCATTGCCAGATGACCTTCCAAATACCCTGAGGCGAGGTATCAGTGTGACCCATTAGCAGTGAATAGGTGGAAGCTATGGTGTATTGGCCAGTATCGGTCAGTCCCCAGATTAACTTATCCCAACCGAGGAATGGTTTTGGAAGAAAAGTACCAGTTATAGCCTGGCAAATCATTCTCGGGAGGTAATTGCGA
>JANZXR010000008.1:627232-639193 GCA_027575705.1 Erythroxylum echinodendron | reverse complement strand
TGACCCATAAAGCCTGCGGCTTAGTAATCAGGGTCCAACCGAGTTTGGTGAGGTACGCATCATTGGTCTCGCGAATTTTCCAGATGCCAAGACCTCCGAGGTCCTTCGGTTGGCAAATGTCCGCCTAGTTGACTAAATATATCCCAGTGTTGCCCAGCGACGAACCCCACAAAAATTGTCTAATAAGTTTCTCGAACTCATCACATAGGCTACGGGAAAATCGGACTGTCTGCATTGTATATGTGGGGAGGGCCGTTATGACTGATTGAGCCAACGTGAGGCGCCTGGCGAAAGTCAACATATTGGCTGACCATCCTGTTAATCGGTATTGAACTTTATCCAAGATGTATTGATAAGTACACTTGTTGACTCGGTCATGAAGCAGAGGAATCCCGAAATATCTTCTAAGATTTGGCGTCAGCTGGAACCCAGTACTTGGCTTAAGGAATGGGAGTGGAACCCCAGTGCTTCGTTTCATTTCTTATTGGCTTTGAAAGCACATTGTTATGGAAATTGTCGATAAGAAATTGTTACGGCTCCAAAAGATTCGGTTTTTTAGTTATGTATACCCTAATTGATAGAAGATTCAATCGTTTTTGGTCCACAGAACACGAAAGAGAAGCCAAGGCAATAAAATTTAAGCGTTTTCGAGAGAAATGAAACTAAACGCTCATGGGATGCAACCAAGGGCCTAGAGCCAGAGCCCAGTTGAACTGCAACTTCGACTCTCTTTCTGTCATTGACTAAATATGAATAATGCAACTTACAATAACTTTTGTACTTAACAACTTTAGCTATGCAACTTACCTTTAATTAATCCATTTTCTTTCTCTCACTCTCGCTCTCTCTGTGGGTTCCTTGTTTCTATGGCGTTGGTCTGTTAGGTACTGTTGCTTCTCTGTTATGTGATGTTAATATATGTTCTTTTAATCATCATTGACCACTTCTAGAGTCTAAATTATACAGTCGGGACGCAAAGTACTTGGATAAGACTCAGATCAATTAAAAGCAAACTTTCCCACAAGGGTTTAACGCGTTTGTACTCTTTTGTTATTCTTGTTTCTGTTGTTAGTGGATATAGTTTATGTCAAGTGGTTTCTGTCCATTGGACTGTTCTGGCCTGGGTTGATTCAATAATCATTGTATGTTACTACTCAATGGATGACTGGCAACCATTGAGGAGCGTTGTCTTGATCTTCTTAGGGTTGTTGTTGGGGATCTTTTCTCTGTTGTCAGTGTCTAATTTCTCTTATTTTCATAGCGGTCTTGCTGGATTTGGATGCAGCTACAAGTTTAATCGTGTTTTCTTGAACCACAACGCCACACTGCAGGCCCAATCTCAGTGGCTTCCTTCTCATGATCTTAATCTCACCAGGTTCTATGTACCTCACAAGCTGTTTTAGATTTTTTCTCTTCCTCCTCTTTTGCCTAATGCCTACTAATTGAGTTTGATTTGACCTGTCTATCTTCAAAGTGACTAGACTGACTTAAACGGCTCTTTTCACATGATATCTTTATGTATATACTTTGCTACAACATGATAGTCTAAAGGATGTGTTGGGAACTCTACAGGAAAGTTGCTGGACTGCGTAAAAATAGTTCGACCATTTTAAGTGAGAATCCAAGCATGAGAAGTTATCATTCCATTCGGGGGATATTGAAGGAAGAATTCACATTTCCTGCAAATTCTGCTCCATTTAATAGCTGTCATGCGTCTACCATTGTTGAGGTGTGCAATCCGGTCAACCATATGAATTGTTCTGTAGTTTGTGACCATTTTCTTTCTCTACAGAAATTTACCGTAAGCTGAGTTCATGCAGTTGGAGAAAAATCACTTTATGGTTGCATACTTTGGGGGCTCGTTTGAGGGAGCTCCTGATGTGAAAATTTGGCTGCAGAGGTACAAGGTAACTCAACTTCCATTGCCCTCAAATTGAATAATGAGGTTGGATGATATGGCTGCTCTTGTGCAGCGTTACCTACTATCAGAGCGTGAAGGTTCAAGGTTCTAGTTTGTATTTACTTTGAAACTTTAGAAGACGTTACTTCATAAGTGGCATTTCTTTCGGCAGGATGGTTATTGGCAATCACCCATCATTGCTGATGAACAACCAGATGTTCCCATGTGGAACCCTGTACTATTCAAGCTACCATCAGAAGAGTTGCTATTGTTCTATAAAGTTGGTGAAGAAGTTCAAAAGTAATTACAAGTCTTGAATATTTTTCTGTCAACCTCTTCATTTCTTTTAATCTCTTCCGGATCAGATAGGTCATCAAATGTTCTCATGTTTCCCTTTTATATGTTACGGGATACATTGCAAGTTTGCAAGTCCGATACTTTATTGAATTCTTTGTTTGAAGTTCTCTATTCATTTCTTATATAAGATTGAAAAATCTTGAAGGTATGGCAGTTCTTGATCCGCTAGATTATTATGAGTTATGATCTCTTGACAGTCATGGATGCCTTCTATAATGCTCCATTTTATTATTTTCCTACGCTCCCACGTCTTCTGGTTTCTAATAACCAAACCAAACATACCCAAGTTCCCGCCTAAGCAGGGTAAGGGGTTTTCTGATATAGACAAGAAAACAGCAGGTTGGTGGGTTTGTCATCTTTAAGATAACAGAATTTGACGTAATCTCTAATCAATAAGCAGCTCTTCCTTTGATAGTATCCCATCTCACTAATCCCTAAGGTGAAATGCTGGCACATAGAATTGCTACGATTCTGATCTGGCTAAATCTGGCACATCTCAAATACTGCCAGTATGAAGATATTAAAAGTATTTTGTGCCAAACTCTAATCTAAACCAGTGCGTTTAGAGATTGTTTGAGCTGAAATCTATTCTAAATCTATCATTTTAATAATTTATTTGTATATTCGGTTGAACTCTACGTGCACCTCAATCTTGTAGCGTTGTTATTACAATTTATCGCATCTCTTGCGATGCACATTTCACTTGTCAATCTTTATGTGAACATTTTAGATATGACTTTATATAGTTGCATATGAGCATTCATGTACTTTGATATCTTTCATTTGTTTAACATGGATATTAGAACTTTGTAATCCCTTAACTTCCAACTGTTGGCATATTACATTTCAGATGGAGTGGATGCATGAAGCGATCTTATGATCATGGTGTTACCTGGACAGATAGAGAACAACTTCCTCCTGGTATATTAGGACCGTCTAAGAACAAGGTTGCTTGAAAATGTTATTTTGTACATTAAATTACTTCAAGTATGGAGCTCTCTATGATTTTCCTGAAATGGGTAAAATTCCTCTACAGCCTATCTTGCTTAATAATGGTCTCCTACTTTGTGGATCATCCGTTGAGAGCTGGAATTCCTGGGGTTCATGGATGGAGGTTACAAGTCAACTAAATGAGTAGCTAAACTATACCTTTTCAAGAAAATGGATGTCTAATTTATTTCTGAATTATGAAGCAGGTTACAGCAGATGCAGGCAGGTCATGGAGAAAGCATGGCCCAATCTATATTAGAAATAGATCTCTCAGTGTGATTCAACCAGTCCCCTTTATGACTGCAAAAGGAACATTGCGTGTTTTGCTGAGACCGTTTACTGACATTGGTAGAGTTTGCATCTCTGAATCCTTTGATGGCGGTGTTGACTGGGAGTATGCAAAAACCACTGAACTCCCTAACCCAAATTCAGGTTAAACTCAACCTAGTGGTTAAACTGTGCTTGCTGAATCAAATGGTGTTACAACTAATGCTCCTTTGACATTAAGTTTCCTTACTGGATACTGAATATAAAGTCAATCACCTGAATTTTACATTGATTTTTATTTTCTTTTTGTTCTCGTACGTCTCCTGTCTCCTCTTGCTTATGCATTCGCTACTACTGACAATACACATTCATGAATAGGCATCGATGGGGTAAAACTAAAGGATGGCCGTCTCTTGCTTGCTTATAATACAATCTCAAGAGGTGTGCTTAAGATTTGTGTGTCCAGTGATGATGGTGACTCATGGCATGATGTACTTACTCTGGAAGATACACCAGGGATGGAATTCTCATATCCAGCAGTGATCGAGGCCAGTGATGGATCTGTGCACATGACATACACATATAACAGAACACAGATTAAGGTACTTACTCTTTTTGTCAGAAACCCACTTGTGGATCAGACCCTCGTGTTAGTTTGTTGTTGAAATCAGTGGGAACATCTTCCATAGATGATTTATCCTATTCTTGACATTTGTTGTTGCAGCATGCTGTCCTTGAACCGGGTGTTCTATGATCAGAAAATTTAAAAGTACTATCTCCTCCATCAGAATTCCATGTACACCAACGCATTAAGCAACCTGTAACTAAAGCTAGTTTAACCACACTTTGTTATGTTCTGCAGGAGTAGCAGTTGCAGGAGCAGCAGGATGGTAATGGGGGTGGAGGGTTGGTGCTGAGATGATAAGTGAGTCCTCTGTTGTTGGTGATCCAAGTTATTCCCAAGTGAACTCATCGGCACCCTCGTGTCTTGTTCCCCGGGGGAGCCTTTCGAACGAAATGGCACACAAAAAGAATAGTACTCAGTCCGCAAGTGAATGTAAGAACGTGTATTTTCTAAGACAGAATTTTGAATTTTGACGTTTTTCTTGCAACAATCTCTGTCTCTTGTGACATTGAAGGATTCTATTTAAGTGATGAGAAACGTCTAACTAAAGCTATCCAACGGGTTTTCTCTTTCTTCTTTTTGATAATCACTCAAACGGGTTTCCTTAAATGAGGCCACATGATTTGAAGAGAATATTTGTCTATTACATCCTAATTGGTGAAAGCACTCGGAAATATTCGATCAGAACTCCTTACAATGGCAATACAAAAACAATCATGACGTTAACAATTTAAAAGTTTCGTTCTTGACTGTACATATACATCACCTGAGAGGGACGACTGGAGCTGTATCTTTGCCCACTTCATCATTTAACCATTAAATATCTGAACACTGCGAAAACCTGGAATTGTCATTGTGAATGATTCCAGAGAACTTCCTATCTTTAGTAAATTGTTATTTTGACTTCTGTTCACTCAGATACGGACCTGCCCGAGTGAAATGACTCCTGTCAAAGATTGTCCGCTAAAAGCAACCGACTAGAATTCCTTCCACTTAATGACAGATCTGTTATTCATTCCCACCTAGACTACGAAGCCTTTCTGATGTAATTGTCAGAGCGTTCAACAAGTTAATCATGAAACTATCACTGTCATTTTATTTCAGGTTTTTCATCTTTTCTACTATGGTATCAGGTATTCAAACAATAGTAGTCAATGCTTTCCGCAGTTTTTTATTTTTATTTTTTTGTTCTCATGTTCTATTGAACTGTCTCCATGTCTTCTGCCATAGCTTGCCTGGTTTATTCTACCTTTCTTTGGATGCCAAAACAAGTTACACATTCCATCTACTCCCAAGGACAATGGATATAGCTCTGAACCAATGCAAGTAAAGCTTACATAATTCAGTAACAAACATCTATTTTAAATCTAATTAGCAAGAAACCAGAGTGCTCACCATACGCAATCGTATTCAGAAAAAAAATTCAAGCGAGAAATTGTGTATGCGACATTTGCTTCGCTACTCGTATGTGACTTTTCTTTTGACTATGTTGCCTGTGACTTGCTGTTTCCATGACTGACAAACTGGGAAATATACAGAAATAGATCCTAGACCATGAGACAAGCAATTTACATGAAAACCTATTGTCATTCATTTTCAGAAATAACCAAGCAGCAGTCCTGAGTCCTGACATCTTCAGCTGGTGTGAATGGAAGAGGCATAAACGTATAGAATAATTAAAACGCAGTTGGGAGAGTCTAACAGGCCATGAAAACAAAGCATAACCAACGCATAAGCGCGTAAAAGTCGTCTCTTTTGACCCTAAGACTTGAACCAAATAGGCCTGGAATTTTTCTGGCCCAGCTAAGTGGGGTATAGGCGTACCAATTTCATGCCATGCATTGATATGAGACATTCCAACTTAATACATAGCAAACCTGTGAAATGGTTCTGCAGCAAAACTATACCAAACCCTGAGAGTTAAGAAAGTCAATATTTCACCTATTTGAATTGTGTGTTCAACTCAAGATTCGGCGTCGATGTCGGGAGTTGCATGTTATTGGACAAACAAGCAAACAATGCAACTTTTTGTAATAAATGATGGCCTGTGTCTCTACCTCCTCCCTACTGTGTTTTTTGTTTTTCTCTTCAATCTTTGAAACTTCAGAGTCATTTAATGAGGCAAAAGTGGAAAATTAAAATTCCAATGAGCAGTTAAGCCATTCCATTCCAACTTTAAATAACAAGGCAAAGAAAGAGATAAAGTCAAGAGCATGGCAGGCTTGTGTCGTGGGCAGAAAATGCTTAGGCATGATGATGGTGAAAGAAATGTTTCAGCGAGGTACTATTGTACTACTTGCATTATTATCTTTTCTTTTACTCTGTCCACATGTGCACTTGTGCAACTCATCCTTTTCAATATCTCTGTATAAAGTTGTTCAAAGATGTTTTGTCCTTGGCATATGTGCGATGCTTCACTTGTTTCTCTGAATCACAATGAACAAGTTCCGGTTGGACAGCTTTTTGAACCGTTGTTCAAAGCCTTAGACCATTTCTCACCTTTTGGACTTGGGTTTTTCCTCACTTTCTCATGCAAAAGAAATCCAAGTTCTTGAAATTTTTCTTCATTATTTTGTCCAATTTCTGTGTTACTGTGAACTGCAAGAATTGGGTCCTCTTTCATGTCAGGCTTTGGGTGCTGTAGGCATCACATTTGGTGTCCATAGTTAAATATTATGATCATATTTGGTATCTTTCTTTATTTCTATTCCATCTTTTGGTTACATCATCTGTGCCTCTGTGCCCTTTAACTTTACCTGAACAAATGTCATCTTGTGTTTGTCTTTATACCTCATGCTTTCAGAGAATCTAAAGCCTTTCAAAATTCATTAAATATTGATTTGCAATGGATACAATAATACAAAGTCATTGTGTTAGTGCACATCAATTAGGGTTTTGAAGACAATTTCCCACCACTTTGCATCCTAGGAGTAGGGTAGATATAAAAAGAGAACCGATAACTTTTAGTGAGTGAAAGTTCCCTTTGACACATTTGATTCAAAGCCAAGGAAAGTTGTGGCTAATTTTGCTCTTAGAAAGGTTAGGAAATAATTAAGTGTGGTTAGCAAATTAAGCAAACTAGCTAATCCTAGAGATGTGTGTGTCACGTAAGACCATCATTGCAACAAAAACAAGTAAGAAACTTTCAACTCTTTCGAGCTCATGGTAATGATTAATCACTACTGTGTTTGAGACAAAATGATATTGGAATCAAACTGGGAATATCTCTAAGTTACATGTTTGATCAATTGAAAATAGAAATTAACATCTCACAATATATATTTATTTTATAATATAATAGAGAACTCTCAGTTCTATTAAAACATATATTAAATAAAAAATTTTAATGCACACAATAATTCATAAATTATCAAATAAATTATTAATAATTTAATATTAACTAACATGTTCAATTTAATTATTTTTAAAATTTTAAATTAAAATATTAAAAATTTCTAATATTTGATAATTTTCATAAATTCATGACTTAGAATACAAAATTTTTAAGAAATTACTTCGGATCACTTGAACTTCCTTGATTAAGTATATTAATAATCAATAATATGTTGTAGTCCAAATATTTTAGACAATCATAACTCTCCATATGGATATGATCAATCCATCTTGAATTATTACCATTATAATTATTTGCTTTGAGGTTAGATAATAATCTCAAGATGGATGATTAAGATGAATCTTAAGGAAGATTAGGATTCCCATACGTAGAAAGCTGACATACTGACCAAGGGCAAATGAATCACCCTGAACTCTGAACCAATCCATTATTCTTCGTGACATACAAACAAAACACAAGCAAACTCTTTAACTTTTAGCTCCTTTATTCAGAAACTTCACACCAAAGGCATCCTCGTCTCCCACCAAATATATTTACAAGGGTATCGCACTTTTTGGCCTTCACATGCACCCATTGCATAGATTTTAAGTTTTCCCACTTGTGGATCATATGGGAAAATAATGATAAGTTGAAATTCCGTTTGAAGCTCTCAACAACTTGTGCTTGCTCTGAGGAAACGAATTTATAAAGGTTTAGATCTTCCATACTTCTAATGAATGGATAATTAAAAACTGTGCTGACTTAAATATATTGACGTAAAACGATTGAAAAACCGTGTTGATTGAATAACCGGCCAAGTTGTAGCGACTCTGCAAGTTGGTGATGCGCGTTAAAGATTAAGAAGTCAGGATGTGCCACACAAAACTAAGATTCAGGGAATAGATATAAGAGAATCGGACGGTAACGAAGTATTTGGCCCCACAACATTTATTGAGATGATAAGAACTAATGCAAAAAGTGATTCTCTTGTCTTGCCTGAGGTCCCGTGCCATTGAATCAGCCACCTAATAGTTTGTTTTCGTTGAAAGTTAAAGAGTACGAGTATGAGTAAATGATAATACATGATGCATAAGAGCATTTATGGTTGTAGTTGAGAGTGGGTTCTCCTGAACATGGGATTTAATAAATTTTTTAGAAATATATTTTGATGTTTTCATTTCCATAAGAACTAGATAAGCTTGCTTTCCTTCAGAAACTTATATTTAAAAGAAAGAAAAAGCACATAACGTTTGAGTTGATTCGAGGAATTTTACTAACATGGCATGCATAAGAAGATGGTCATGGACTCGATCACTCACTGGGGCATACCAAAAGTAGGTCATAGGACTTTGAAAATTTGGTTCATCCAATGTCTTAGCTTTTAAAAACACATTATTCACTTTTTGAGGTCTTGCTTAATCCATTAGGCATTCAACAACTGTGCTCGTGCTGATAAAAAGTTTGAGCGTCTCGAGTAGGCATGTCTTGCTTTCACATGTGCATCCAAAAGGTCTAAGTCATTCTTGGAAACCTTTTTTCATGGCTTGTTTTCGCTTTGAAAAGTCGAATGCTTGTGTGTAAAGTATAAGTTACTGGTGCCTCAAAAGCCAGATTTCCACACTAATTGGTGGAGAAAAAGTGGCTTTTCTGCTCGCCCTCTTTTACGTTGGATATTCTATTGTTAGGAAGCCTCTTAAGTGTTCACAAAAACTTACCTAAATCGTTTAGCCTTTTGTGAGAAGGAAAAGGATTTAAAGATGGCATGTTTTCTCAAAAACGAAGCTTTTTGACATGGGAATTTGGCATCTTCTAACTGTTACTTTCAACAGAAACGAGTGGACAAATTTAAAAAAGAAGACTTCTTTGATGGGGCGGTGCTCCCATTTACCATTTTGAAAATTCTTTGGGTTAATTTTATTTACCAATAACATGTAATTAATTCGGTAGTGACATAGTTTGATAAAGATGTATATGCTACCTTAATAAGATTAAAATATATGTGGCTATAAAGTCTTGCTTTAATACCTTAAAAGGAGGACCATCTCTTTTATATGACATTGATTCATATAAATTTAGGAATATTTTCCTTCTATCTATTTTTTCTTATTGTTGTTGTTTTCTTTTTTTGGAGTTGGCTCATTGAACATCACATTCAAACTTTTTGTTGTGGTTAAATGATAGTATAATTCTTGTGTGTAAAAAGGGGTCACCTTTTGCTTGATTGGTGCTTTCTCTTTGCCGAATTTCCTCTCAACGAAAAGCAAGACCACTTTCTTTTATTCTAAACTAAAAGGGGAAGTATCAAAAAGGTGGAGGAGAGGGTGCTCAAAAGTCTAATTGCTTTGAGTGTAAGAAGCTACCAAAAGCTTTTTTTGAGAAAGGAGGGGTGGCTCTTAATTCTTCCCCCAGCTGTGAGTGATTTGTTGTTATGCGCTTTGCTTAAAATTTGACCTTCTATGGTCATGATTATGCACGTACCTTTTTTCTCAATTCATGTGTATATTCTATACGTTCAAATGGTTAAAAAGGCTTTTTTTTGAGGTGGGGTTTGGCTTGCACTAGGGAAAAGAATGATGGACCCTTTTGTCTCATGATATACCATCAATTAGCCTTTGTGAGAGAGAAGCTTTCGTCTTTCTATAATTTGTAGATTGATATTGATACTGATTTCAATTTTAGCTTGGTGGGAAAAGAGCCATTGTTCTTCTTTTTTTTCTTTTTCAATTCAAATCATGCAATTTCCTTTGCATTACATGAAGGAGATAAGCACTGGGGGGAGAGAGATCTTTGCAAAAGACAACACAGTTGGTGGTTGATCTTAGCAATCCTTACTTGAGGATGAAAAAAGGGTTTCTTTTTGGAATCATTGTTCCTCTATTATTGGTGGGGATGGAGAGGGAATTAATTGAAAAGGCAAATTGGTTATAGTGGAGAAAACTTTTCCCTGATTAAGGAACCAGCTACAAAGCAACACCAACTTTTTATAATGATGGTAAAGAACGAATATTTGTGTAAATTCTCCTTTAAAAATTATAGGATCAGGCCATAATGATCAGATTAGGGAAAAAAGGGTTCCTTTATATGATGATTTTGAAATTTGGAAGAAAGGTTATGACCAACATGACATCACCTATAATTATGGTATTATTTTTAGGATTTAAATTTAGTAAAAAAAGATTATATAAAAAAAAGAGTATTCATAAGAACACACTGAGTCTCTTTATAACTAATAGCTTAATACCATTAAGGCTTCCCCGAAAGTTAAAATGAATGACATCAAATTTTTAACAAGGAAACGTTATGTCCAAAAAGGAATGGCAGTCTTGATATATTCCGTTTTTGATGGGGACAATCCCGGCAACAAGTAATGACAAGTGGCTGTGAAGATACGGCGAAAGTGCAATAAATGCGGAAAGTCGAAAGTCTCTTTCACTCCGGTTACAACCTTTGACACGTCGTCTCTGCGAGTCTGTATAATTGAGTTATGTCCTTCTCAATTTCTCGCGAGACGACCGTTTTGATATGCAAGTGACGGTCGTGATTATCTTATATAATAAGTATTTAACACTTAAGTTAGACATTAAAAATTACTTTATGTGTCCAATTAATTGTTATTACTATGGTTGCATAAAGCTGTTTTCTTCTTAGTTTCTCGCGTTATGCCAATTTCGACATAGCCTTTCCTTTTCAGTTTCTCATTTCATATTAACAATTGTTTGATTTATTCAACGAGTTTATTTTGGTTAAGACAGGCCTATTAGCTTCACCTACAACGTTATTTGATTTTCTATAATATCAGAACTAACGACATACACTTCCTTTTAGGATGACTACTGCACACGTATCATATGACAGCAATCCAACTTAACATATACAGTTTAGTGTCGATTTCATGCATCATAGTAACAGCGACCGAACTCTCTGTACAATTTATTTAATTAACTTCGATCTCATGTATCGCTGAACAGCCAGCGATCGGCGGACCTCTGACTTTCCGAACAAGCACCGTCTTCGAAGAAAGCCACTTGTTAAAAATATAAAAACCAAATATCTGTGAGATCATACAATTTAAGAAAATATTAATCAGATTTTATTAATATTAGTGGGTTGACCGTTGACGTGATGATATTAGCTCCTGGGATTATACTGAGTTCTCATTCTTTGGGAAGTAATTGCGATTTTTTTAAAAATTATAATTAATAATAACTTTATTTAGATATCATTGAATTAGTTTTCTTTTTAATTTTATATAAAAGAAAAAGAAAAAACATCATTGAGGACAAATAAAAATGAAAATTCCAATTTTCACGAGTAACGTTTTCCTGATCACGTGATCAAAAACTAGGACAGCACCTATCTAATTAATCTCATAACAACCGAATTCAATGATAGATATTATAAGGACGGTCGAAATTGTTGCTTTTCTATGGTTTCTACGAATTGGTGAATGGAAAATTAATGGCCAAGATTTTATACCTTTCGAACTAT
>JANZXR010000008.1:616627-627132 GCA_027575705.1 Erythroxylum echinodendron | reverse complement strand
GTTGACGTGATGATATTAGCTCCTGGGATTATACTGAGTTCTCATTCTTTGGGAAGTAATTGCGATTTTTTTAAAAAATTATAATTAATAATAACTTTATTTAGATATCATTGAATTAGTTTTCTTTTAATTTTATATAAAAGAAAAAGAAAAAACATCATTGAGGACAAATAAAAATGAAAATTCCAATTTTCACGAGTCACGTTTTCCTGATCACTTGATCAAAAACTAGGACGGCACCTATCTAATTAATCTCATAACAACCGAATTCAATGATAGATATTATAAGGACGGTCGCAATTGTTGCTTTTCTATGGTTTCTACGAATTGGTGAATGGAAAATTAATGGCCAAGATTTTATACCTTTCGAACTATGAGGCAAGTCTACTTCTAACCGAGTAGGTTAATATTTAATTGAATTGTCGGCTAGGAATTGGTTGGTATTGAAGCTGACCTACAGAGCATTTATAGTAAATATGCTTCCTTCACTTAAAGACAAAATGGTTATCAAATTCTAATTAAGCTTTAAATTGAAGATTACCACCTAATCGAAATTCCCACTGAAAGCTAAGAACGTCTTCCTATTGCTTCCAAATGCAGTGGTGACCTTCTGTCCGTGCTATTAAATGAGCTTTATGTCGCCTATCGTGAAAAGGATTTGCAACTTTGACACAGTAAATACCAATAAGTGCGGGCTTAATCAAAGGGGATTTAATTAAATCAACCCATTTAACTAATCATCAGACGTCACAACTTTTTGCAAGTCATTTAAAGAGCTTGGCTCGCTGATTACCATCTGGAAAAAATCAGGTCTGTATGGGAAAATCTTCGAACAAGTTAAGCATATAGGCATAAATTCCAATTTCCTTGTTCACCACCAACTCTTTTTCTTGACTTGTTCAACCAATTCAGGCAAACCCTTTTGATGCTTACTGAAATGCATAATCTGAGAAGAAGAAAAAAACACAAAAAGGTCAAAGTATTGGACGTTTCTCAACAGGATTTGGCTTCGTTCAAACGAGCTTTCATTTGAAAACCAAGTCGAGTCTTACACTTGTTACCCCAATGATTCGATATGGAGAAATTGTGACAATGATTCCTTACTCGTTTTTTCTCTGTTCCTGTTTGTTGATGTTAGGAATAATAGCACTTCATTACGAGAAAGAGAAAGAGAGCAGCGGATGATGATAGTCTACGCATTCATATTCTGCTTTTACTTGAAGTCGAAGGGCACGAAAATTTTCACTTTTACTAAGAATCTAATCATTGTAGACAAAGTTTCTTAATATTTTGTTGTCTTGTTATTTTAGGCTACCATTTTGGACAAAGAAGAATGAGAAACATTGAAGTTTTGACGTTAAAATTTGACTATAATTTCAATTCTATTGGATGGAATTTGGAGTTATTATGCAAATAAAAGCAAAGTCAATGATAATTATATAGTCAATAATATCTTTAAAAGTTTAATTTAAAATCACTATATTTGTAAAAACAATTTTGAAAAAAAAAACGGTATTAATATAAAATTTTATTAACTAAAATAAATATTATTTGATCAAGATCTAGTTTAGTTATTAATTCATGAAATATTACTTTATGGAAAGTTTTATTACATGTATTAAAGTGTATAATGTTAAATTATTGTATATATTTTATTGAAATATAATACATCACTTTTAGGTCATTATTTACAATCAAATATTTTCAATTTTATTACAAAATGACCTGTTTTTGTTACTGTGTTCATATCTTATTTTATAAGCATCCACTCATTTAATTTATGCGAGTCATATTTATTAAATAGATAGATGTTTACGAAATTTTATAGTAACAGAATAATAAAAACAGATAATATATACTTAAAGTGAAGAGATACCTTTCAAATTAGAAATTATAGTTAGTAAATGAAAAAAAAAATAAAACGAGAGGTAGGAATTAAGTAAAAGTTGAAGAGAGAAGAAAATTAAAATATTCCTTTCATATTAAAGTGGTTAATGATCACTCTTAATAATTATTATCTTTTTGAATGGTAAAAATATTTTTAAATACATAATAAAAAGTAAGAAAAGGTTATAAATTATATATTTAAATTAAATATTATAAAAATTAAAATTAAAAATAAACAATAAATTTATATACATATGAAGGTCACACACAAAATTATTAGTTAGAAAATATGTTAATTAATTAAAATTAATTTTAGATTAGGAATACAAAAATTATTATATGTTAAATAATTTATAAACTCTATGGAGCGTGCGAGAACGCTCTACTAGGTAGCGTGGACTCGAAGGTTGTTCCAATGTTGCAGCTTCTTAACAAGAGAGAGAAAGACTTAAGAGGTTGTCAACGTGTAGTGTGAAAGGGAAAGAGAGTGAGATGAAAAAGCTGAAAGTAATAATTACCTTACGATAATCACTACGACTACTAATGAATCTCTCTATCTTATGAAAGGGAAACGACTTTCACTCCATTTGATTTTGATCATCACCTAATGAATAGGCTTTTAAAGTGAAGCGGAGGATGGAAAAACTCTTTAATTGCATAAAATGGAGAGAAAGGAATATTACAGTACATCAGATAACGAAAAAGTATCTGTATGGCACACAAAAAGCAGAGCAGATTGCCTCTGCCCACAAAAGCAATTTCCAGAAATCCCTGCATGCTCATTCTACACTCTTTACGAACCTTTTTCTCCACGAGTCCTTTATCTCTCTCTCATTCACTCCGCTTTCGTAATCCATTTTTAATATTCTAATGCTTGCCTTTTGTACTCTGTGGCCCCAAGAACTGATTTTTACTTACTTGACCACCTTGGGGTTTTCTTGTTTATTCTCTGTAATAGGCCGACCCTGTATTATTTTTCTTTTTCTTCTTTTTGTAGGAGGCGGTGTTTTTTTTCTCTTCTCAAAATAAGCTTTAATAGTTTGAACTTTTTTAACCATTTTCATTGCTGGGAATATTGTCTTGGGATATCTGGCTCCTGAATCAGATAGGGAAAGAAAGTAGAGAGAGAAAAGGAAGAGAGAGAGAATGGGATGGTTCTTGTGAAGGAAGGGGATCTGATCTTTCCTTTTCGCGTTGAATTCTTCTATAGTATTTAGCCTTTTTGTGTGACACATACACAGAATGTTGAAAGAGAGATTGGAGATAAAAGAAACAACAAAAAACAGAGGAAGAAAATAGAGAGAGAGAGAGAGACCTCTTAGATAGATGGATGGATAGATCCCCATAGTAAGAAGAAGGATTTGAGAGACTTAAAAAAGCCAAGTTCTATTACTTCTCTTGATGTTTGTTTTCATATCCGGTGGAAAGAAAAGGCCGTTCTTTGGTTTTGCCTGGTTGATTTTCTAATTCTAGTTAGCATTCACGGACTCTGCGCTGAGTTTCTCGCTTCTGAACCCCATTCCCTTGGTATACTGCCAACTTATCCACTTTAACGACGAAACCGAAACCAACCCAATTCGCTCAAACCTTTTGGTGTCTTAGAACCAGAGTTTTTGGATTCATTCATTAAAGGAAACGACTAAAGGTCGCAACTTTGTTTTGTTGGAAATGAGAGCCGGACTCAGCACGATCCAGCAGACCTTAACCCCAGAAGCCGCAAGCGTGCTGAATCACTCAATAGCCGAAGCTAGTCGCCGGAATCACGGTCAAACCACGCCACTCCATGTGGCGGCAACGCTTTTGGCCTCGCCTTCGGGGTTTCTCCGACAAGCTTGCATCAAATCTCACCCCAATTCCTCACACCCTTTACAGTGCAGAGCTCTCGAGCTCTGTTTCAGTGTTGCTCTTGATCGTCTCCCCACTGCACAGAACCTTAGTCCGGGTCACGACCCACCAATCTCTAATGCGTTAATGGCGGCTTTGAAGCGAGCTCAGGCTCATCAACGAAGAGGATGTCCTGAACAGCAACAACAGCCTTTGTTAGCAGTGAAAGTGGAGCTTGAGCAGCTTATTATATCGATTCTTGATGACCCGAGTGTGAGTAGAGTTATGAGGGAGGCTAGTTTCTCGAGCCCTGCTGTTAAGACCACAATTGAGCAGTCTTTGAATTCTTCGTCAAATTCTGGTTCTTCTGCTGCTAATCAAAGCACAATTGGATTGGGATTTCGGACACCTGGAGCTGTTTCAGTGCCTGCTCCAATAATGAACCGGAATATGTATGTGAACCCAAGATTGCAACAAGGGACTGCAGCACAATCTGGTGAGCTGCAGAGGAATGTTGAGGTTAAGCGGGTGTTTGATATTCTGTTGAGGACTAAGAAGAGAAATCCTGTTTTGGTTGGGGAATCTGAACCGGAGATGGTTGTTAAGGAGGTCTTGAAGAGCATAGAGAGTAAAGATGTAGTTGAGGGAGTGCTAAAGAACGTTCAAGTGATCCATTTGGAGAACGAGTTCGTAGATAAGCCTCAAATACCCACCAAGATCGTTGAATTGGCCAGTTTGATTGAGGCTCGGATCGGGAATTCGGATTGCGGGGGGGTGATTCTTGATTTGGGTGATTTGAAGTGGCTGGTTGACCAGCCTGTGAATTTTCCAGCTGGTGTTGCTGGTGGGATTCAACAGCAGAGACAGCAGCTTATGTCTGATGCAGGGCGGGCGGCGGCGGCAGAGATGGGGAAGCTTTTGACGAGGTTTGGGGAGGGTAGTAGCCGTGGAAGGGTTTGGTTGATCGGGACTGCTACTTGTGAGACGTATTTGAGGTGCCAAGTTTATCATACTTCTATGGAAAAGGATTGGGATTTGCAGGCTGTTCCAATTGCTGCTAGAGCACCTCTTCCAGGGATGTTTCCAAGGTGCGCAATCTCTTGTTGGCTTACGCATTTCTTTCTTAAATACATGATGTTCTGCTCATCAGCTTAGAAACTTGCGGAATTTGAAGCTTTGGGAAATTTCTTGTCTTCCATGCACAGTTATTGCTGGAATCTGTCTTGTTTGTTGAATGAAAAGCTATCAGTCTTAATTTTTATCTGATTCGCTGATCATATGATGATAGATATTACTTTTACTTTAGAAATTTTCTTTAATTATCCTTAATTTTGGAATTTGATATGATTCTTCTGCTCTTGCTTTCTCTGATTCCCAGGTTTGGGACAAATGGAATTCTTAGCGGCTCCGTTGAGTCCTTATCCCCCTTGAAGGGGTTCCAAACTGTAACGACTGCTGCAACGAGACATCTCTCTGAGAACTTGGATCCTGCTTTAAGATTTCGCTGTTGCCCTCAATGCATGCAGAATTATGAGCAGGAGTTAGCAAAGGCCGTACCTAAAGAGCTGGAGAAACCTTCTTCTGAGTCAAAAACAGGGGCAAGTTTACCACTGTGGTTGAAAAATGCCAAATCTCAAGAGAGTGATTTTAAGATTCAAGATCAGACTGCAGTAAGAAATTGACCTAAAACTATATATCCATGATCGATGATCTCATTTGCTGGAGCAAGTTTTTTTGTTTTTATTCAAGAGCTGATTTATGATATCATTGTGCATTTATGCAGATTAACGATCAAGAAATGCTCTTGAAGCACAAGAGCTTAGAACTACAAAAGAAATGGCAAGATACATGCTTGCGGATTCATCCTGGTCATCATCAGTCGAGTCTTGGCTCTGAGAGAACTACTCAACCAGCTTTCTCAATGACGGGCTTATACAATCCAACCTTGCTTGCTCGTCAACCTTGCCAGCCTAAATTGGGTTTGAATAAAAATCTCAGCGGACCATTAGAATTGAACCCGAATCTTTTGTCCAGCCAACCAGCTGGACAGACTGATACACCACCTGGAAGCCCTGTGAGGACAGATCTTGCGCTTGGAAGACCAAAGGTGACTGAGATCAGTCCAGAGAAAATCCATGAGAAGCTCACTAAAGACTTGTTGGGCTGTGTTAATTCTGAACCGCAGAATAAATTGCATGAATTACAGAGTGACAAACCGCTAAGCTCAGTTGATGCTGACTCATTCAAGAAGCTATTCAAGGGTCTTATTGAGAAGGTATGGTGGCAGCAGGATGCAGCATCTGCATTGGCTACAACTGTGACTCAATGCAAATTGGGGAACGGGAAACAGCGCGGTGCTGGATCAAGGGGTGACATTTGGCTATTATTCACAGGTCCGGACAGGTTTGGCAAGAAGAAGTTAGCATCTGCTCTTTCAGAGCTAGTGTGTGGAGCCAATCCAATAATAGTTTCTCTCGGAGCAAGGCGGGAGGATGGAGAATCTGATGTAAACTTCCGTGGTAAAACAGCACTGGATCGTATAGCAGAGGCTGTCAGGAGGAATCCCTTATCTGTAATCGTGTTGGAAGACATTGATGAAGCGGATGTAGTTCTTCGAGGAAACATAAAGCGAGCAATGGAAAGAGGCCGACTTGCTGATTCCCATGGCCGTGAAATCAGTCTTGGGAATGTTATTTTTATTTTAACTGCAAGTTGGTTGCCGGACAATCTCAAATTCTTATCAAACGGTGTATCGCTTGATGAAAAGAAACTAGCTAGTTTGGTAAGTGGGGGCTGGAAACTAAGTCTATCTCTTTGTGAGAAATCAGCAAAACGCAGAGCCAATTGGCAACATGATGAAGAGAGGTTCTCAAAGCCGAGAAAGGATGCAGGGTCAGCGCTATCATTCGATCTGAATGAAGCTGCTGATGCTGAAGAAGATAAAGCCGATGGCTCTAGAAATTCGAGCGATCTCACATTTGATCATGAAGATGAGCATCTGATTCATAAGAGACTCCTAACTCCTGCACCTTCAACAGCATCTCGTGAGCTGCTGAATTCCGTAGATGATGAAATTGTCTTCAAACCAGTGGATTTTGGACTCTTTAAAAGTGACATCTCTAAATCTATCACTAAAAGGTTCTCCTCCATCTTCAGTGACAGGATTCCAATTGAAATACACGGAGATGCACTCGAGAAAATCATAGGTGGCATATGGTCGGGCAGAACGGATTTGCAAGAATGGATAGACAAGGAATTGGTTCCAAACTTTCAACAGCTAAAAATACGGTTACGGACATCCCTCCAGGAATCCATGGTTGTTCGACTTGAACTCGACAGGGATTCCGATAGGAATCTCCGAAGTTTTCTGTCAAGTAGTATCAGAGTAGTGGTTGATGGGTTTTAGGTGTTGCAGACAGGAATCCATCAGGAAGCACTGTTAGAGGTTTTTACTTGGTAATTCTTCATTTCCTGTGGATGGAGATGTAAATATCTTCAACTGCTCTTGGACAGGAAAGAAGAGGAAGACGGTTGAGAGGGTAAAATGAAAGTAAGGCAAAAGGATAAGTGAAAAAAAAGAAAGAAAAAACATAGAATGAAAAAGAACAGAATAGTTAAGAGAGGAGATGTTGATAGATTAATGAACCTTTCTTATAAAAACAGGCATTATCGCAGCTTCTTCTTCATTGTTTAATTTTTTCCTAATATGTGCTTGCTACAGAGTTCATGGTACTGCTATTATTGAAATATTAATTTAATTATTACATGGGAACAGTGATCAATAAAACTGAGACTTCATATTCTCATAAATATCTGTTTTGGCTACCTGATGAGAAGTATAGTTGGTTTTGTTTACGACATTGACATGGCAATATGAATTTGGTTTACGTAAAATGTATCGAAACACATGCAGTCTGATTCATGAACTGACTTTTGGTAATCGTCTTCGACGAAAAGCATTTTACCCACCTTATGAAGAAGAAGATATCAGAGCCTTGCTCGTGTAGTGAAATGCAAAACACGTTCCAATTAATCGTGCAAATGGAAGAAATCGTTGTGTTGTGACATATACATATATATATACACAATTTAACATTGACAAGGACCATTCACGCACACAAAAGCAGGAGAAGTAAAATGTAACAGAATCAACCACCACGTGGCTCTTGTCTCAAGAAGAAGAAACCACAAATGGGAGAAGAGAGAAGTTGGAAGCTCGAACTTCTAGTTAAATTAACAGAAACAATGAGTTAAGAGTTGTTTAATGTTGTTGGGAAGAAAGATTAAATAGTGACACTTGCCCAATTTCTGCAATCCTCATGGATAGCATTTTCTTCAATTCTCCATCTACCTGTCTCCTCTAAGAAAAATTTGTGCCATGAACTAAATCAGTCAAAGAAAATGATATATATTGAGTTTAAGAAAAATTAAAAGGAACAATTTTCTTTTTTTTCCCCTTCTTTATAAAATTTAGAATACGTGAAATTGATTAATGTAATTTAATGTTTTTTTTAATAATTTTGACTTATATGAGATGTGTGTTACACAAGCATATACTAGTGCTTGTCGCTTAATTGTCCATAGGAAGTTTGAAACGGCAAGAGTGCCAATAATGAGAATGATATAATATCAAGTTCCAATGTTTCCATTAAAAATAGTTAATTTATAGTTATGTATTGTAGTAACTTCACCCCCCCAAACAAAAACAATGTTTCCTTTCTCGAAGTCGACAATCAGGAAAGTGAAGAAGACGACAGAAACCATAAGATTACATCTTAATCCAAGCCTTGCATGTGTTCCATTCGTTTAATCATACAACATTTGTTATTATTAACCCTACGATTCAGGTCTCTATAGTTAATGCGATAAATGTCAGAATAAGGTCACATGAACTTGGAAAATTTCTTGTATATATTTGCAAAGTCAATTAATTTAATGTCTACATCAATCCAAGAGTGAAAGAAAAAGAGAGAGAAACTTACATGTTTGAACTTTGAAGCAACAGACCAGTAATTGACAATTGGCAAATTTGGGTGATTGGTTTGTTGGTAGTCGGATAATAACTTCAACGTCCAACAAGTGGAGTCCTTGATTTACAATTTGATGGTTGAAGGGTGATTCATTCATAGTCTATTGCCATAATTGCATTAAAAGGGTCATTTTCTACTTAATGGCAACGACACATTCAATAAATGGAAAACATCACAATCTTGTTATAAGGACAAATTACAAAGAGAAGGGCTGTGTGGATCACCATCAAGGGCAGAGGCCGAAACCATGAGAAGACAAAGATGTTCAATCCATGGCTACATCAAAAATAAATGAGGGTTTTTGTCTTTCATTGACTCAAAACCATGCATGTGTTCTCATTTATTGGGTCTGCTCTTCCGTAACTATCTTTCTTGCTGAAAAGTCAAAAGTTTGCATATAAAAAATAGATATCAAAGTCACCAAGTTGCTCTAGGATTTTCTGAAAAGAAAGAAGGTTGAGACATTGAACGTCTCTTGTTTTGATAAGAAATATTGAAGTATCATCATTGTATAAAGATTTATCAACACAAGAAGATGAGGATTTAACATGCAAAAGGGCGTGTTCTTCTTGTTTTATATTTTAATTTACTCTTGTTTAGCTAGAATCAGAGCAAATAGGTATACATAACCGAAGTACATGTGTTTGTCTCGTGCGGTGGGAAAGTCTATAATTGGATTTTTGGAGACCCTATTATTTGCGGCATATAAATTCTTTACAAAAAAAAAAAAAAGAGCTGTCCTGCTTTGAGTTTCCTCAGCTTTCTCCGAAGTTGAAGTGGGAAATTAGTCAGTCCTACGTGAATAAAATCAACAGAAAAAGAAAGAACAGAACATACATAGAACTTGGGATAGCAACAAGAAATAACGTCACTTCCAGATAACAATTCGCGTGCAAAAGATTGAGAACTCTTCAAGATAAAAATATAGATCAAAAGAGTGGAGTGGTTGGGTTATGGTTCCAACGATGAAAGGTTGGAAATGACACAAGTGAAGACAAAAGGAGTGTAAAGGTGTAAAGGTCGAAGGAGCTCAGCTTCTTTACACTTATCTTAACCTTTTTTACATACAAACAAAACAAACCTACCTTTTCTTTCTCGTCGAGTGTATACTTTCTCTAACTGTGTACCATCTCGTAGTGGACCAAGACCAGATTGGCATGAGCTAGTAGTATCAGACCATTTAGACCACCGAAATGTTTATTCGTTACGTAGATAAAACGACCTAATCCACGTGATACACATGAAACTCCCCTTATAGAGTTGCCAAATTTGGACGGTATACTTGCAGAAGAATTTATTAAGCATGCTCAACACGGTGTTACGATATAGAAGTTGAATATAGAAAGTAAAAACCAATAGCTAAACGTCAACAAGCAAGTCAGTGCCTGTACTTCTGTTTTATTTTTTTTTTTATTTTTTTCTCAGAAACTGTTGTTCAAGTTTGCTTGAAGGCCACATTTTCAAGTATAATATTAACTGCCCTCTATCCCATGAGAATTATATATTGAAATGAAGAGAATGAACTCGAGAGGAAAGTTCTGCCAAAAGAAAAAAGACAAAGGTGGCATCACATGTTGAGAAAAAAGCTATGGAACTTTACAATTGCATCTTTTGCTATAATTATTTCCTTTAATATCCGTACAGGTGATAATGTATTTTAAAGCCTGAATTATAATAGGAATTTTCAGGATCTTAGTATCCAATGTTCAAAATTTTAAATTATCTAATATTATATTTAATTAGCCACTGCCTACCCATTATTAT
>JANZXR010000008.1:558534-616527 GCA_027575705.1 Erythroxylum echinodendron | reverse complement strand
TAGTGTCAATTTTAATAAAGCCCTTGATTTGTTAAAATGACCTCAGATCTACTGTTGCTTTCCACATAATTCCCGTACTGGAGGAAAGCCGTAATATCTACAGTTACTCATGTACTCGAGAAGAGCATGTTTGTTGACATTTCACCCCTACTTATCACACACGTATCAGAACTTAATACGACCTTGTCAATTTTGATCAAGTTATAATTTCTGATACACCAATTATGGTGATGAACGTATGTTGTAAAGAACATGTTTGTAGTCGATTGATTCATGTTTTTCCTCTTACCATGGTCCATGGCATTAAACCGGCAACTTCTGGATCCTTCAGCAGACAAGTGATCTCCAACCACTCTAGTTAAGTTCACAAGGACACAGACGCAAAAGCAAATAGGTCTCACGCATGCATTTCTCGAAGATTTCATTAAATTTCTTGTACTGTTGGTCGGTCTTTTGGAGTGCTAGGCGTGCAAGAGATCTTTGACTCTTCTGCTCCGATATTTTCATCCTATCTCCATGCATGAACACTCCCTCTAGCTTTTATTCTCGGAGGGAAATTTCATGAAGTTGTTTTTATAGTCATCAAATTTACGTTTAAGTATGTAGAGTGAAACCCAGTTGCCAAATTTTCTATTTCAGTTACTAATTATTAAAAATTATAAGTAGTAAAAGAGCTTGATTAAGAAAGTGAATGTGTTTTTTAACTTGCTATATGTATGGTAACATTTATTGTTACATTTAATAATACAAAATGGTAGTCAAATCAGGTTTTGCTGACCATGTTTTCCCAATTAGAAATCAAATTGCATGGAATTTATAAGATTCACGTTATCATGATCAGGTACCGATGGAAATTGCTCGTAAAAGATAGGAAAAGAAATCAAAAGAAGAAAACCAAGGTATGAACTATCAACTAAGAAACCCTTGAGCACTGTACATTGAGCACGAGTGTCGGCTTTTCGGCTGGAACCCGAGTGAGGGATCGGCTCAGAAGGTGCGGACCCATTGATTGGACCACCGAACCACTTATCCACGAGCATCCGGAGCGTTCGGCAAGTTTCTCCAAAAGTTTCGGGAGATTGGTAATAGACTGTAAAGAAATTAGTAGGAATGATTAAATAAAATTTAAAAATTTAAAATAAGATTAGATGAAGAAATAAAAAGATGGTAAATAAAAATGAACTGATTTTTGATTATTTATAAAAATGTGTTAATTAATTAATAAATTGACCAACTTTAATAATAAATATTATTAAGATACGAAAATTGTAATTTTCACTTTTAATTGATAATAAAGGGAAAAAAAATTGTAATAATTTTATTAATGTAAAAACTACTACCTACTTGGATCCAACCTCCACAAGTGCGTCTCTTGTAACAAAATATGGTGTAGGTCCGACTTGGGTGTACCTAAACCCTTCAAAAAGAAAAAGATTGTCTTTGAAGAGAACCATCAAAGTCTTCCGCTGCTTGTAAAAAGTAGAAGCTGACATCTGAACTCTTACGTTTTCTTTATATTCCTTTATTATTTACGATAAGGGTTTGGTAATAGTTTAAGCCAACGTGGCTCATAACTTCCAACAGACAAAGGTTAAGTGATGTCTTCTTGCTTGTTTGTTACATTCGCTTGCAATAGATGACGACAAGAACATAAAGTAATGGATTCTTAATTAATTATTTAATCATTAAACAACAATATAAGAAGAATGTAAGGTGTTGTGGTTGAGTGACATGAAGCAAGTAGATGACAAACCAGAAGATGCCTTCTTTCTCCTCTTGCTCATCTTTTTAGTAGATATGCATGCTTTTAGCTCCAGAGCACCACCACCATGCTTGTCTGTTCCCTCTTATTATATAAATCATAAAATAATGCTCGTTATTTTAATCAAATCAAATCAACTTTCCTTTGCCTTAAGTCATTTGGGATTACTTTCACTACTTGATTGACTTGATAAGTCTTCGAGAACTTTTGACCACTTTATAGATTATCTTGTTAAAAAATATATTTTTTGAATTATTAAATATGTATTTTAATTTAAAATTTTACTTGTAATTTATGGGATGCCTACTGTTCAGGCTAGTGTTATAAAACTCCCTCAATTTGATGCCTACATTTTAGAGCCATGTATATCTTATTCGTTTTAAAAGGTGTGAGGATAACGCCTCGTGCATTATAAAATACCAACACTGAAGTAGAGATCTCAACCATTCCTCATCATGAAAAGTAGGGAGGTGGATACAAAAGTTGGACAGTGCTTTTAGGGTAGGAGACACAGAGCAAAACAAAAGATGGTATCTAATGTAGTGAACAACTTCCTTTAGCCATTTGTACCCTTGGTGACTCGTGAGTCTAAAAGTGGCATTTCAGAGATTTGAGAAAGTGATACATACGTCCTTGAATTTTCTTTAGGTTAAAGATAAGAAATTTTTTTTATAAGTTAAGAAATTTTAAAAAATTTAATTTCTTAAGAATTTAATTAAAAAAACTCTTTCGTATAAATTTTGATTTAAAAATAACGATAAAAATAAAACACTAAATTAATCAAATGTCACTAATACAACAACTTAGTTAAAATTTTAAATTTAATCCAAATTAATAATTTAATTTGAGAGTTGAATTAGATCACCGTATAAATATGTGTGATATTCACATAGCATATATTTTAATATTTTAAACAAGATTTTTAAAAGAAAGATTTTTTTTGAAAAATTGAATATTATAAAGAGTCGTTCTTCAAAAATTAAAGAATCTTTTAAAATATCTTAAACTACAAAAGAGGAATCCAACTTTTACTTTTTATATTTCCAATATATATATATATATAAATGTATAACTTGAGAGCTAAGATCTTGTGAACCTATAACGTATGGTACATGTAGGATCCATTTGATGACATTGAGCTGTATATGTTTTGTCTTCTCTATGTTTTGATAGGGATCTAATGCCAGCCTTTACCAGCAGACCAAAATATGATTGAAGCTTTGGACAAGTTGCCCCAATCTAAGAATAAGAAGCAAATGACCCAATTTGGCTCTAATACAGTATCACACGTCACCACCCACCCTACATGTGGGGACATTTTCTCATATGTGGTGTTTTGGTTTCATTTTCACAAGTTTCGTCTCTAAGAGAGACCAAATCCATGAGGTGTTCATTGGGCCTATAGCTTGCTTCAAGGGCCTAACCCAAAAATACTTATGCTATCTAACCCACTTCAGTATTAAGCCCAACTAGGAACTAACAAGCCTTATGAAAAGCCCAAATATCTTATAGTCCATTTTTCTAAATAATATGAAGAGATTAAACAAAATACTTCACATGTATTTTTAAAAAACTTTTAAAAAATATTTAATTTTTAGAAATTCGTAAGATTTTTTAAAGAGTTGCCAAAAAATAATTCTACTTTAAATATAAGTTAAAAATGATAATAAATATTATTAATATGATAACTTAATTTTTTATAATTTATTTAAATTAAATTAATAATATAAGGTAATTATAATTAATTACTGATTTAAATTAAATTTTAATATTTCGATTTAAATTTAAAAATTAGTTAAATCCTCGTATAAGAAATGTTTAATTAATTGTATTTTTTCGTTATTTGTTACTCAAAATTTAAGAGATTAAAAAAAAAAAACTCCGAATCTGAAAGTACTTGCGAGTTTTGACCAAGTCTCATCTGTACAAGAACTGTGTTCCTGTATTTGGAGCGGTAGTTCACTGTCTTGGAAGAGATAATGTTGATAACTGTGAAAGAAGCTGCAGCTACTTGCTTCTGCCCCTCCGTGTCTTCCTTCAATCACTCTTCTCCATCACCAACTTCCAATCACATTTTTACCAGACCCTCTTATCGGCTTAAAACCTTACCCTGCAGAGCTACTTCGTCTCCCCAAATTAGAACTACTGCCACTACTAAGCCATGGAACACTGCTCCTAACTCCAATGGGTAATTATGCAATAACCCTTTTCAGAATTTTCAATTCCCAGTCTCTTCGTTCTCTAATAGTGATTACTATGTGAATTGTGGACCTCTCTGAGCCGTCTCTGTTGGTTCTTTCCCTAGAGGAGTTGCATTATGTAGGCTTTCGTTTTGCTATAAGGTTAACTGTTTGTAAAGTGCTTGTTTTGCTTTCTTTCTCTTGGAAAATTGTTGCTTGCTATCAGTATTTACCATAGGAATTCTTGCGCGATTAATGTCTGGATTATTTATTCAAATAGATGATTTAGGACCATAGTAATTTGCCAAAATGAAGTTTGTAAGCAAAATGTTTTTAGATTTTTGTTAATGGGATCAGACGTGCTATTTTTAGGGACAGTTCTATAAATTATCATTGCTTAATCCCTTTGAGCTTTTGATTCATATTGATGGAGAACATGCTCTCAAAATTATCAGGCTTACTTCCCTCAAGAAAAGAATTTTCTTTTTGCACTTTGAAATTGTTGGTTGTTGTTGTACAAGGCAATAAATATCAAATATAAACTCATCACCGTGATGTAGAGTTATTTGATAATCTCCTCTAGGCTCCCTCATACCAGATCCAACTTTTATTGAGCTGCACGCCAGATATGTCCTCTTATTTTTAAGTAAGTAGGCATAACTGAACTTATTGTGATATATCCACTCAAGACTCATTCATATGAAATCTCATTCATATCAAATGTTGCATATTTTACCGTATTCCATCATTCCTCAAGTTCCATAGGTTTGCTATACACTGCAGCCCCAATAAATGCATGTGATGTTATTTGGTAAATGGCTCCGTTGAGTCCCAATTGGCACATACGATATGACCAGTTGCTGAGCATGGATTTTCATAACCCTAACCCCACTTATCTCCAACTCATGAACTTTGTCAGAAAAATTGGATGCTATCATATAGCTTTGTTCCGGCTAAGATGCAAATTCAGAAATTGAATATCCATCAGCTTACCTGATGTAAAATTGGTTCTTTTACTTTGTTTTGCTTTGTAAGGGCCGTGAATAAGTTTTTAGGATGTTGAAGCCTTAGTATTATAATTTTATGATCAGATGATCAATGCTGTTTCTTCCTACATAAAGTTTACAGATGCCTTCTTACTTTGCAATGGCATCAATATTATCTCTGGCTGACTTTTGTTCTTCTCAGTTTTGAGGGATCAGTTTTTGATCCACTGGGTATTAGTTCAGATGCATATTCTTGTCTAAATACTGGTTGGGATGGTGTTCTAGCTTTCTTGTCTCCAATACTTGACAGCACCTCAAGTACAAAAAGGGATAAATCTTCAGCTCGGGGAGTTGCAGGTGCAATTCTGGTTTGATTGTCTTGCTTAAACATATTGCAATTGCAAATTTGAATTTCAGCTCTTAGCATTGAACAGATTGTTTTCACACTTGCAGCTGCAATTGAGGACAGTTCCATTGATTTTGGGGACTTCTTTAAAGGTCCACTTCCAGGAAAGTTTCTCAAGCTTCTGGGGTTCTTGGCTTTATCCCGTCTTGGAATATACATACCTCTCGGTGGGGTAAATCGTGAGGCTTTTGCTGGAAACTTGGATCAGAATAGCTTATTAAGCACTTTGGATTCATTTTCTGGAGGAGGCATTGGTAGACTTGGGATATGCTCTCTTGGTATTGTTCCCTTTATCAATGCTCAGATTGTTTTTCAACTTCTTGCCCAAATTTATCCTAAATTGCAAGATCTTCAGAAAAGAGAGGGTGAGGCAGGAAGGAAAAAGATTCTTCAGTATACTCGCTATGCATCAGTTGGGTTTGCAATAGTGCAGGTGAGCTACTCACTGGTTTTGTACATGTTGTGAGCTACTTAATCTATTTCAGTTCAATATAAAGTTAACTTTCTTGAACAAAGACACCTCACCTTGATTGGCTTCCATTTGGGTTGTTAGATAGTAACGTTGTTCATGCTTACATGTTAAGAGATTCTGAGAAAGTGAGCGGTGAGCTTAGCCATCCCATTCAGGCAAATCTTTCACTAATAGGGCATTTGTAACGTTGAAACATTGAGCTCTCTTTTGGCTGCATCTTTGACTATTTTACTTCTTATGGCAGGCAATTGGCCAGGTTCTTTATCTTCGTCCATATGTCAATGACTTCAGCACAGAGTGGGTTCTGTCATCTGTAACTTTGTTGACACTTGGATCTGTATTTACAACATACATAGGGGAACGAATTTCTGATCTAAAACTCGGAAATGGAACATCACTTTTGATATTCACAAGCATTATCTCTTACTTACCCGCATCTCTTGGTCGGACAGTGGCACAAGCATATCAGGATGGTAACTATGTTGGACTTGTTACCATCCTTATCTCATTCTTCTTGTTAGTCCTTGGCATTGTGTATGTTCAGGTAATTGTTTCTTGTGTAGCCCCAGAAGCTGAGCATTTGAACAAAAAGAAATGTTGTAACTTATTGTATTTCAGGAAGCAGAGAGAAAGATTCCACTAAATTATGCCTCAAGATATGCTAGCAGAAGTGGTGGGCTTGAAAAATCTGCTTACCTGCCCTTCAAGGTTTGCATTCCCAGAATCTTGCTATTGTTTCTCTTCAAATCCTAAGAGTTCAAAATCTTTAATGTGTTTAAACAGTATTTGTCACCAATACATCTTTTGAGTGCTCTGTTATGCCATTTCCTTGAATACAAGTTGTCTTAAGGGTGTTATAAAATAAACATCTTGTTTGGTGTTTTTGTTGCTACGTCATTGTATGGTATATGAAATTATATTTGCTTCTAGCTTACCAGACATCTAATTAGTGTCATTTTATTTTTCTTACAATATTAAATTGGACAGGTAAATAGTTCAGGAGTGATGCCAATAATATTTTCTACATCAACATTAGCTCTTCCTGGCACTCTTGCTCGGTTCACTGGAATATCTGCTTTGAAGAAGGCTGCATTGGCTCTTAACCCAGGAGGTGATAATTCTCTACCAGTTGCATCAATTGATAAATAAAATAAATTCTAAAACGTTTTATCATTTGCAAATTAATTTTCTTTGGAGCCAATTTTAGGCATTGTCTTGCTGCATAAATTTGTTAACTGTTGAGCATCAGCTATGCTCAGTACCCAATCCTATCCATTATAAGGTTACCTGGCTAGTCTCTTTCTGTCCTCTAGATTTGTTGTCTCCATTATTAGGGGATATATTCATGTGTTATATTTGGTAAGGGAATGAATAATTGCTTGATTCATCGTTCAGTTCAGTTCCATTGGTGGAATTCTCATGGCATAATCAACAGAATTGACTGAAATTTTGGAAAATGAGTCAAGATGGAATTGAGAGAGAATAGAGTCGTAATAAAGAATTCAATGTCGGTTTATTCTGTCAACAGTTTGCATTTGGCTGCATACTTTTGCTATTTGAAGAGTTCCATAACGATGTATGATATATGCAGGTTCGTTTTATCTTCCTACCAATATCTTATTAATCGCCTTCTTCAATTATTACTATACCTTTCTGCAATTGGATCCCGATGATGTGAGTGAACAGTTGAAGCGGCAAGGTGCATCAATTCCATTAGTCCGACCGGGCAAAAGTACAGCCACATTTCTTAAAACGGTAAAGTGGTCTGTTCCTCTTTCTGCCCAATCATTGGTATTGTTAATCTTCTTCTTCAAATTCCACGTGGAATTATTCATAGTCAAGTTCCAGCATAAAAAATCATCACATGTTGACATCATTGCTATACTGAACTCACATTTCCTTGGTTATATTTTAGGTTCTTAGTCGGATATCTGTTCTAGGTTCAGCATTTTTGGCTGTCCTGGCAGCTGGTCCTGCTGTTATTGAACAAACCACACACTTGACTGCATTTCGAGGATTCGCAGGCACTTCTGTCCTTATTCTTGTTGGTTGTGCAACAGACACTGCAAGAAAAGTTCAAGCAGAAATAATCTCCCAAAAGTACAAGAGTATAGAGTTCTATGACCTAGACAAGTACTGACCCTGAACCTGTGGTTATTCGATGGAGATAGGCTTCAATATTTTGAGTGCATGGCTATGACCAGCTTTCAATGCTTATTGTGTAATTTTACCTTGTCTGGTATATTTAGGCTGCGGCTTGTATCGGCTTGTACATACTGCTGTATTGAAGATGATTCCAAAATCCATTTGTATTAATTCACTACTAGTTACCTTAGGAAGTAGGAAGCTGGCAACCTTTATTCTTGTTGTATTTGGCCCTGCTCATTAGTGTTACCAGCCCCTTTGGTCGTGTTTTATATGTAATATAAATGCTGGAACAGGGGCACTGTTATCGAAGAAAAACATCCCTCATTTCTGATGCTGGAAATTCCGTCTACCCTACCGTACACCAGCTTGGCAATGTCCACCTACTGTACACCAACTTGGCAGTGTCTACCGCTTGTCCAGAGTTAAGCCCTGGGATTTGAAAGTGGACTTAAAAATTCACTTACAGACACTTTACTCCCGATCATTCTGGATAACACTTACATCTTCTATATTATTATGGTTGTTGGCAAAAAATTAACCGATGCTTATTTTCCAGATACTATCATTGCTTCTTCTATGAGAAAAGAAGCCTCTTAATTTGAAATCTTAACTTGAGTGAGATAAATTGACGGATAAACCATCCATCGATCATGGTTCAAATCAGAGGTCTACTGAACTGAATTCTGACGAGGGTTAGTACACAAGATACAGTTTTGGAAAATACTATTGCACATAATGTATAACCAAACCATCTCTAAAATACTATTGCACATAATGTATAACCAAACCATCTCTAAAATACCATTGCACATAATGTATAACCAAACCATCTCTTTTCCCCGTTAGGTTCTTTATCAATTGGTTAGTATTTCTAGATCGCTTAGAAGGTTTTCTAATAAGAATACAGAATTGATCCAATGTAGATAGAAGTTTTTGTAGTAGCAGTACCCTATCCTGATTAAAATAAGTTAATCATCATCAACAGAAAAGTCAGGATCCTCAGGCTTTTGTAACTTTGGCATCTCCATATCTTTGATTTTTTGAGCTCCTCTCCTTGTGTTTGCAGCAAACCTTGATGCTAGTATTGTCACCCCAAGATTCATTTTTGTGTGAGAATGACTGGAACCATCTGAAGTTTCTTGTCCCCTTCTTTCATCAGCCTCACTGTCTGCGTATAGAAAAGGTTCTGACTTCGTGAGACTATGCTCTATTGTCCTCTTCTTATGCCGCCTCCAAGCAGCCTGTATGAAGCAGGCTGCCCATGTCCTCCAATGGTGGGAGTGATAGCGGAAAGTATGCTGCAGTTTTTTACTGTGGAGGCGTCTGAATTGGTTCGCGACAAACTTGAGATCTTCAGCTCTCAATGCGAAAGCTTCAACTTCATTCAAAGCCTTGACTGTTCTAGTTGAAGAAGGCAGGTTGAGAGAGGATTTTGGATGTAAAGCCCATGCCAATAGCTCCTCCCCACAAAAGTCTCCAGGTTTCAATGCAATGGTGTTGAAGAAACCAGTTCGGCCTCCATTTGTAGTAGAACTGTCTAATCTGCCTCGTATTATAAATAACATTTCGGTTACTGGGTCACCCTCACGAACAATGTAAGTACCTGCAGTGCTCAGAGAAGATACTATACGCTCACATATTGCATCAAGTAGCTGATCATCCATTTGTGAAAAGAAGGGTACCTGCATAAGAAAGCCAGAGGGTTATGAGGAGGGTCAAGAGCCTTATCTCAGGGAAGCAAAGGAGTTAGATCATGTTTGATGGAAATACTAAAACAAAGCAATGAGGAGTTCTGACTCTTGGCTATAGACTAACAAGAAACATCTGGTTCAAAAGACTACAGAAGTGAAAAGCTCATCAAACAGCTTAGACAGGAGAAAAAGTCTTTAATTGTAATAACAATCATGGTTTGGTTTGGTTATATTCCTATAAATATTTGAGACTGCAAGTTTATCAAGGAGTCCTTAAGATGTTCGTATAATTAAGCCTCTTAAGTTCAATTTGGTAGTGTTTACTACTTGCATAAATCTAAAATTTTCAAGGGCTTCCTTGAGCAACAAGAAAACGTTAAATATAACAGTAGATACATACACGTCGGACAAGGTCCAAACAAAGGTGGCGTTGAATATCACGGCGAAGATCAGCAGGCAGGCCAAGTAGGATAGATTCCTCATCAACTCCACGAGTAGCAACCCACTTATATTGATCAAATCGTCTAACTCGATTTCTAAGTTCTTCAGGAAGTTGGCGATGTCTCATCCACTCCTCTGTGTCTCTTCTCTTAAGCCTCCATTCCTCAAGTCTCACAGTGAGAGATTGAAGGTATGTCTACCAAAAACATTTGTAATCTTTTAAAAGCTTCAAGCTTTATACGAAAATCATTTTTCTTTCAACAAAAAACAAAAGCAAGGATATAGATTCCCCTTTGGTTCTCAGCTGACTAAATTGGAAAATACCTGCATATTTCCAATCAAATGAGCAAACAGGACCAGACCTAGGATGCAAATGAGTATTGCAAATAATGTCTCCTCAATGTATGTGCTGGTTGCCAAAGTCTGCCCATATGAACTGAAATTACGATAGCAAAAGATATCACCTGTTAGCCATAATTAGATGTCACCAGACACTCTTTCTCCAAATTTCTTAAGCAAAAAGATTGCACATATGCTGTCAACACTGAAAGAGTTGTAGGTGTCCTAATTCTCAGAGAAGCATGAATTCAACCAGTTGAACTACATGTTGGGTTCAACTCGTTGTAGATTTCATCTAATGATCTGTTTCTCTGGCTCTTCATTTAGCTGGCCAGCATACAGGCTCTTAATTCTTTTTTGTTCTTTCATCAAGAATTCAATGGAAATCCATGAATAATAATAACTCCTCTACAACTAGCAAAAACATTAAAAGAGTACAATAACTCCCATTTGTTATATTGTAGAATTCCAGGACGACCTTACCATCAAAGAATAGTAATTGATGGCACCTGTTTACAGCTACAATATTTTTGTTAACATCACAACGTGGACTTTTAAAAAAAAGAAGAGAATACAACAATAGAGGAAGCCAATCTTAAGGATTGATGATTCTATTGTTTGGAAGTCAAAGAATACCTTAGCTGCTGTAGACCCCACCACAAGCAATAGAAATACTTCTCAAGAAACTTGGAGGAGACGACATTTTTTGTCATTGCTAGTTCAAATATGCCATAGTCAAAACTGATATTGTTGTTGGGGTTGCAGTTGCTGAAAACACTGGTACTGTTTGCCCACATCTTCCGATCATTATGATCAAAAGCATCACAATCTAGATATTTGGGGAGACATATGAGTCGATCCTTCTCTTTTCTACATGCTGATTTCCAACAAGATGCATACCTATCAAGTGATAGCAAATACCATGCTGCACCCAAAACCTGCAATAAGAGAAAAGAGGAAACTTTTTAACTTCTTGGCTCTTGCACCAAAACAAGCAGGTGGTCGACAACAGGAAAGGCATAACAAAAAAGCGTACATGACTAGCCAACATGTATAGAAGCAAATTGTACGCAGCCCCTGCCCAAGCTGTCTTAGTCACCACTCCAGTTGCCTTAACAATTTGAGTGCTCAATGGAAAAATTAGATACAATCTGGGGATATATTGAATCAGAACAATCAAAGCAAGAGCATTGTTGTTGTGGTCAGACCCAGAACTTTTTGCTGCGGGTATGATCAACCAGATAACTATCTGTAAGTAATCAGAAGTAACTGTGAATTCTTTACATTGGCCAGATAATTCAAAGATTCATATTGAAAGGATGTTTATTTTGTGTTGTACCATCATCGAGTTGAAGAAATGTACCTGAGGAAGAGGCAGAGTGGCAATGAAATCAATGAAGAAGTCAGTTTTAAAGTACCTCTGAGCAATCTTCTTTGGGTCCATCACAAGTTCACCCCTTCCAAACACACGGGAGCTCGGTGCAATATAAGCTGTTCTAAATTTTATAAACATATGTAGAAAGTAAAAGAGATCTGCTATAGTACGGAAAAAGGTAACTACAATTCGCAATCTGAAGTCTGTATCTACGCATGAAGTGTTGCCATCCCCTCCTATAGTAGGCAAGTAAAAATACAGAGGATCAACAAAAAGCGCCATCAAGCAGGTAACAAGGAAGATCTTGTTCCACCGCAGCACAATATCACTTCCTGGATCAAGTATTCTCTGAAACCATGATCCATTATACTCTGAAAGAGCCTTTGGTTTACCAACTTTGCAAGTTTCAGGTAGTCTATGTTTACTCTCATCCATCCCATTTTCTGCTTTCAGCAATGAAGTTGAAACCTTATCCATGGGAGATGAGTTCTCAGCATGTATTTGGTCACTTTTTCCCCAGAGACTTGCCTTACGGTGTTTACCATCAAAGTAAAACCTACAAATCCAGACAACAGACCTTGTTAAAACACTCAGGATCGTCCACATAAGAATTTCTAATGATAAGAAGAAATAATATACATTGATGTACTGTTTTAGGTAAATGAATGAGAAGCATGATGAAGAGTAACTTCATGCTTAATCCAGCAGTCCAACATGGTTTTAAACAAAACATTGAAAAAAAAAAAAAAAGACGTCTCGTGCTTATCAAGGAGTTCAGGACTTTGATGATCAATATCATTGCAAATTTTGGAATCAAGGAAACCATAAAAACTATATTGTGGGAATTGAGGAGAATCTTAAATAGATCCCGCAACATTGGTTTCAACATACAATTACTTAGTTACATTTCAAGGGAAGCATATCAACCTTCATCGTTGATGCTGTTCACAATTTCCGAGCAACTCGAAGTCGAGATTTCAGTTCGGCACCCGCTTGCTTAAAAGTGCTCCTTTTCATCAAATTACTAAAGGTTCGAACTTTTTACACATCCATCAGTACAATTGCTAAACTAAAGTTCCAATTTTTTACACATCCATCAGTACAAATGCTAAACTATCTGGTCTTGTAGACACAAAAGGACGAAAATTAAGAAAACCCAGAAATTTTTTTTTGCTCCAAAGAAATGAAACGGTTAAATATCACCAACCCCCTGGCCCAGAGATCCTCTCATTCCTTCTTCTTCCAAATAAAACAATTTCCACAACCAACAAGTAGGACAAGCTCAAAAGACGGCAATTCAAGCGCAAAAAAAAGAAAAAAAAAAGCCAAGAAAAAACATTTGCATAACTCCCACCATAAAAGCTTTCCGTTCAACTTTCCATGGAAAGAAACAAAAGGCCAAAACGAAGATCAGGCACTACGAGCTCAAGCTTACCTCACGAAGTTATCCTTCTTCAACTCCATTGCCAACAAGAAGGTTAAGTTAAAAAACCGATCTTGAGACAAACTACGCCATGTCCAAAAGCACCACAAAAAAATATCCCGGCTATTGCGAGCTCTTGAAAACTGGAAATGTGTAACGCACTTCAAAAGCTGTCGATTAATGAGATGGGGTGATGTCAGAACTTGGGAATTTACTTTTGTTTTGGTTTTGTCTTGTGCAGTTGGAAATGGAGGCCTTGACGAAAACCGAACATTAGAATATATAAGTCAAACCTACCTCAGACACAACTAGAAAAAGCAGCAAAATAAAAATATCATTAATGATTAAGCAGTTTTTGTTAAAGCTCAAAAGACAAAAACATACCAATAAAAATCACGTTGTATGTAAACATTTTCTTAGCATTTTATTATGCTTTGGTCTGATTTTCTTTTTCGTGAAAACAAAAAATTTCTCACAAACGTGAGTGATTCTGATTAGTTACTCTTCGTAGTAGTTGACGGTATATTTGTTAAACAGCATATTATATTAATCATTAGGTGATAGTTTATTATATAAATTGATTTGATTAGTAGATAATATTAGTTATTTATTAAAAATGTATGATAAAATTAACTATTTATTATTAATTGTTGATGTGTATATTAACTTATGAGAGCATGATTTAAAAAATATAAAAGAATGAATACTACATTTTTTAGTATTTCGTTGAATATTCTAATAAGAATTTAGATTTAGACATTTAATTTTATAAAAATTAAGTATATAATTTTAATATAATAATAATAATAATAATAATAATAATAATCTAACGTTAAATTCCCTATATTATGAATGATGCAGCGAACTACATCGTATTAGTATTTTTTATATAATATGTATGAATTTTATTATTTAATAAATTAAAATATCTATAATTATAATATGACACAGATATAATATATAGTAATTATATAATTAAAATATTAATTTGATGTGACTCTTTATATTCAAAAACTTAATATTATGATTTTATTATAAAATTAAATAAAGTTTAAAAAATTTAATTAACCATTTAATATATTCTTTCAAACCTCACCACATGGTAAGGTCAAAAAAATCAACTTTAAAAATACAAAAAGCAAAAATAGAAAATAAAATAGAGGATAATATTATCATTAGGTAAATAGCTAATTTCAAAAATCCCTCTTATAAAACTTTTAAAAGTTAACTTATTAAAATTAAATAAGCTAATTAATAAATCATTAACTAATCACGTCAAAAGCAAAAACTAGTACAAGCTGTGTTACGTCCAGGTCCAGAACGTGTTCTGTTATTCTCTATCAGTCATCTTCTTGCAACAACGTGGGATCATGTTACGAGCATTAGACATTGCTAACTAAAATCTTTTGCTCGATTCAGTGGGAAATACATTACTAACAACTTGGCAATATCAATGGCATTAAAATGATTGGAATTCAACTTTAGTTTTGTCTCTAAGATCCTATGACCATGATTCAATATCTTTTTATTCTAACCATGACTCCGGGTGGTGTAAAGAACTTTATGTAAAATGTATGGCAAGATTAGCGGCATAAATCTCTTCTAGAACTTTGAGATTTTCTTTTTTTTTTTAATTATTTAAGTACATATACAGATCCTTTTCAGCTTAATATAAAAATAAAGTTCTACATGGATCTTGGATTATTAAGAAAACTCTCTCTTTTCTATTTATCAATGGAAGTAAAAATTTAAAGAGTCATGTGAAGAACACAGCGTCCAATGTGTCCCTCGTATACAAGTTCACTGAATGGGCTTACAAGAAAAATTGGACTGTCAAAATCTCAAGAGTTCCCTTGTTCAGGGCAAGCAGCAGGATCCTTCCAATGATGCAAATCTGCCATTTCAGAAATCCCTTTGTTTAACAATTCTGATTCCTGGATGTTTATATGCTTGTTCCAACCATTTTGTTTTCATAATATGTCCAATGTTGCATTCTTCTCAACTTTTGAAAATGATGGTTTTAATCTTAAATTTTACAGGAATCTTGAGACTGTTGCTTGGATACGAGGAACTATTAGTCTTAAAATCACCATCTCTTTTTGTTGAATAGCATATGATTCACACTTCCAGATTGCAAATGGTAGCAAAAACATAATTACTGGTAGAGATTTTCCAGGATCTGTTCTCTACTTTTTATATGAAGGCCTGTGCAGGTTTGGATTATTTCCAGCTGATTCCATTTTGAACTTCAAAGGGTTAATAGGGACTTGGGTGGGCAAGCTGTGAAGAACCGGTATTGAAATTGTAACAAGTTACATGCTTTTATTACAAAAGGATGATATCCACAAGAAGAAGCGTGAAAAGCAAAACCTTTATAAGAAATTATTCCCAAAAATCATGGGAAACAGTCTTAAACTGTAAAATTTCTATGTATAAAACTTCAGAACCTGTGACTTGAGGTAAACTAAACTTCTGTACAAGTCTTTTAACTGTAGGAATTAGCTCTAAACAAATTTCTGTCATCCTAGCAAGAATGGGATAGAGCAAAACTGGAACTCCAAAAGTCCTGATTGCACTTAATTGTCCACTTCACTATGGTCACTACAGAGAATGTCATCGCCCAGACTATAAGCACGTTTTATTCCTACAGGTGATATTGTAGCAAGGGTTTGAAGTAACTTTATGACATCAACTGTATCGTCCAGATAGTATTTTGCCATGCTTGGCTTCTGACCAACAGTGCAGGCAAACACCTCTGCAATACTTGGAAACGAGGGATTACAAACATGATTTTCGATACTATCAAACATATCTTCATCTGATCGATCGTCCCCAATGCAGAGCAGAAAATCTGGTGACTTGCCTTTGCTTTTCATGGATGAGATGAGTTTTTCCAGAACTATACCTTTGCTTACACCCTGATATTCAACAGGATAGACAATAATCACAACCCAGAAGATTATATAAGCACCAAAGAAAAAAGATCTAACACATGGCTATTCAATCCATCTCAATGCGATTTAGTGAACTAGTCCGACATTCTGTCATACCTGTGGTTTCACTTCAACAATATGATTTCCCCTTTTAACAACCACAGGCTCGTTAGCAAGAACACTTTCCAAGTGATCAAGGAGCTCCTTGGCCTGAGATGATCCAAACACGGGGTCTGCTTCTTGATGGTGCCACACCATTGCACTCTCTTTGTTCTCTATAAAAGAGCCATCAGTTGTCTCGGTATAAAGCATCATCACAGGTTCCACAATCTTCTTCCACTGGCAATCTTTAGCCACTGAGCAAGTCTCCCATTGAGAATCCCTTGTCCACCTAAAAATGGTAGATATAAACATAAACAGATGAATAGAGAATCATCGAAATCACAAAAGAAAAATTAAATCTTTACCTGGTAAAGTAACCATGTTCAGCTGAAATGCCCAGTTTCTCACATGGGGAAAACCACTTACTCAAAGGATCCTTTCCTCTGCCACTGACAACAAAGACAGTGTTTTTGGGATCATCACATAAGCGATTCAAGATCGAAATGACTTCACTGCTGGGAGTTTTGTCCACAGAGGCCTGTGGCATCATGGTGCCATCATAGTCCAAAAGGATCAACCGACTGTTTGTATCGCGATATGCAGCTGCAATGGGTTCCAAAGCCAGCTTTCTGAAATTTGATCCCAGAGCTACAATTCTAAATCCCAAACCAAACCCAACACCCCAATACCTTTTCAGATAATGCTCCCCACAAGCTCTCACAAGGTCCTGATCAATACTTCTTGCCCAATAAGCAACATCATGAGAACTAATGTACTTGTAATGCTTCTCGTGCCTTAGCCGCTTCTCTTCATCCCTCATTATGATCGCCTCATACATAGCTTCAGCTACAGCATCAATGTTCCAAGGATTAACACGAATTGCCCCACTAAGTGATGGAGAGCAACCAATGAATTCAGACACAATCAGGACGCTTTTCCTTATGTTCGAACCCTCAACAAACCCCAGTGCTTCGTCCAGAACAGAGCTCCCCTGTCTAGAAACTGTATACTTGTACGCAACCAGATTCATTCCATCTCTTACAGGGGTGACCACACAACATTCTGAAATCGCGTAATAAGCCACTTTCTCTGAAAAACTAACAGGGCCATTGATGAACACAATTGGCTCGTACCCATCTTTACCATATTTTTCGTTTATCTCTTTAGCAACAAGATTACTCTCGCTTAGAACATCTTGTACATCCTTACCACTGCTTCTTGCAGGGTTAGCTATCTGAACTAACACAACTTTCCCTCGTAAGTGCTCGTGCTCTTCCAAAAGTCTGCCCAGTGCTTCAAACTTTAAACTAATGCCCTTAAACAGATCCAAATCATCAACTCCAACCATTACAATTTTCCCTTCAAACTTCTCCTTCAATTCTTTGGCCTTCTTGGCAGTATCTTCCATACTCAAAACCGATTGAAGCTGTCCCATATGAATTCCGGCAGGCAATATCTTGACACTCACATTCCTACCATAGTAATCTAGCCCAATGTAACCCCTCTTTGACTCATAATCAAGGCCCAGCATCCTGCTACAGCATGACAAGAAATGTCTTGCATAATCGAATGTTTGGAACCCAACAAGATCACAGTTCAGCAAGGACTTTAGAATCTCCTCTCGCATCGGTATAGTCCTATAAATCTCAGAGGATGGAAACTGACTGTGCAAAAAGAAGCCAAGTTTAACTCTATGATACCTTCTCCTCAGGAAAGTAGGTAAGATCATGAGATGATAATCATGAACCCACACCGAATCCTCATCTGGGTTCAACACTTCCACAACTTTGTCTGCAAATTTCCTATTAGCCGAAACATAGGCCTGCCAGAGAGAGCGATCGAACCGTGCACCGTGGCTGGGTGACATAGGCAGCATATAGTGAAACAAAGGCCAAAGATAGTGCTTACAAAAGCCATGGTAGAACTTGTTCTGTAGATCAGTCGGCAAGAACACAGGCACGCACCTACAATTATCAAACAACAACTGGGACACCCTTTGTTTATCATTTTCTTCAATATCCGCTATCAAAGAACCCACGTACCACACTTCCGTATCTGGAGGAAAGCCATCTTTGAGCTGCAATAAGATGTTGTCTTTATCTAACTCAAAGTTCCAATCATTGGTATACTCGTCACGAGACACGCGTATCGGAAGCTGGTTGGCAACGACAATCCTTCGTTCTTTCGGCAAAGAACTCAACTCAGAACCAGAACTTCCTTCAAGAGCATCCTCAAATTCAGAAATCACCCCCGGTACATTCATGAGTCGAGGCAGACGATTCAAAACACGAAAATCGTCGACTGAGATAAGATTCAGACACTCCATGCAGTTTGATAGCATAATAATAGAGAACTCGACGAATCCGACGAAACAGAAAGATCCAAGAAAGAGAACGTATGTATATTAACAAAAGAAACCAAAAAATATCAGAAAGCTATCCTTTTTCTGATAGAAATAGAATTTAGATGGCTAATGAAGGCTTTTAGTGATGTAGAGAAAGAGTCTTATAGAGAGAAACGGAAGCCTCTCAGTAATGAGAAACGAATATACTGATACGCCTTCCAATCTTAGAGAGAGAGAGACGCTCTCCAATAAAATGGAAGGAGAGTTACAACAGAAACAGTGACGATAAGAACGAACATAGAGAGAGAAAGGTAAGCAATTCAGAGCGAGAGAGAGAAAGAGACGAGGAGGGCCGACTTGGGAAATATTTATATAGTGCAAAATTTTGATTTTTATAAAGCAAGAAATCTTAGTAGATTGGACGGTCTTGATCTGATGTAAACTTATATAATATACAATCTTTTACCATATCAGTTATGATGATGATGATGATCATGTATCTTAGGGTTGAAGTTCGTTACAAAAATCTACATAACGTTGTACTATATGGTCTTATCCCTTTATCAAAAAATCAATAATATCCAGTAATTAGAGAAGAATAAAGGGTTTTTAAAATTTTGGTAAATTAGAAAAATTAAAAAGTAATGTATTTTAAAGCACCAACCATTAGCCAACCAACCAAAACACTGTTTTTCTGGAGTCAAAAGACACGTGTGTGTGTACGTGCCTTTACAGCTGTGACATGGCTTACTCGGTCTCATGAACTGGAACTACTCTCTACTCACTACTCCCAGATCATATGTGTGTGTCGTGTAGGCCCTATGCACGGTTGGCACGTGTAGGGGCAACAACTCACGACTTTCCCACCACCTTCTCGTGTCTTTTCTTAATTTCAAATTTCTTTTTTGAATTTATTTAGAGCGGCTAAAGCATTGATTTTATTGTGACATTTGAGAATTCGCGAATCTCGGCGGTGGAATTAAAACACGTGGAGTTATTACATGGGCGATGCGTGACTTGTCTGGGGACAAAGTCAGGGGGACGTGTTTTTTTGACTGGTGTGGTGAGTTCTTCTCGGTTTTGATACCGCGTATCCACGGCTTCTTTTGCGACCATTTCTTGCCCGACACGTCGCCTTTTTAATATTTATTGTATATCTTAGTTTCATAATAATAACAATATTATTTTTGAGGGCAGAAGAAACACGTCACCTTCACCTTTCTCTTTTTTTGAGATTTGCAAATAACAATTATGTCATTAGTCATTGGTCATACAATTCTGGAATTATTTGAAAAGTCCATAAGCACACGTTCTTTAAATTATGATTTTGATATAAAATAATGAAAAAGAGTAAAAGGTATGAATAATCTTATCCTAGTCCCTCTGTTCCCTTCTTATTTTTTTATGTACTAATAAAAACTGGAATTTGTGTGATACTTTGTTCCCGAGCATATCGGGACGAGAATCATCTCTGGTAGTAAACGACGGCAACACACATTTGAAACGGCAGTAAAATAAAAATACTTTATGAGGATGACGTGGATATCGCAAAAGCCACGTGTTGGAACAGGGACAAGACTCCAGTCCAGACTGGAGTTAAGAAGAATTCCAGCGAAATTCAATTGATCGTTATCCAAATAAACCTTTTGGCGGGCCCCACGTAATCGGCCACGTCGGCTGGGCAATGAAGACGTGCTGTGGGTCTCACATCATCTATAAAAAGTAGTGGCCACAGCCCGCACGCATTCACTAATAATCTTCGATATTTTTCGTCGAGGAAAGCGTGCATGCGGGCGGGTTTTTATTGGTTATATTTATATTTAAATTAATTTATTATATTATTGATAATGAAAAATAAGTAAAGAAATGCGTGAAAACTTGTATTATTTTGCTTATCTAAAGGGACCCATGTCAGGGTATATCTTAAATAGTTGTCCTTTTCTTATTGCTTAAGTTTTAATTATCCTTTAAATAGTTAATCTTATTTTAAATTATAAAAATACCATCTTTCCTATTAAATTCTACGAATCTCATTAGAAGGATATAACCCTATTCTTGATCTTTTGTTGAATGCATATTGCCTGTTTCTCATGCACTATGTACTTAAAAAAATAAAATAAATGTTCATTATCGCAATTTATAACTTTTTTTCTCTAGCGAACATTTAAGAGCTCTGTATTTTATAGACCCTAAAATTTGAAGATGGCCATAGACGCAAACCTGCCTTGCAAGCTGTGTTACATTCATTACGGTTATTAATTCGTCTGCTTTCGGTAGGCTATCGATAGCAAGAAAGATTTAATGTGAAAGCGGAAACGAAACTTCATTTACTTACCCTTGTAGGTCAATGATATTGTGTAATGATCCATACCAGCTACGTATTTAGTGAACATAGGACCAACCTATTCTATTCGATTGATTAAGAATTTGAAAAGGTAACCAACTTGCACGATTCTTTATTAAACACATTTAAAGCTTAATCCTATAGGCAACGTGGATAATCAAGAAATTTTATTGGTCAATCAATCAATTGTTAATTAGAGATTTGGAGTAATGGAGGGCCACAACTTGTGTTTCTACACACCTCCTTTTGCATAATTAACCAGTATTTGGAAGAGGTTATTTAGTCGGTTTGTACCTAAATTATACTATTAAGCGTTAATCATTCATTTCTTTGCTTCTCTCTTTGAGGAATAACATTGCTTTGGTTTGTTAGTTGTTAGAGCACTTAAGTGTTTACTGTTTTAAATTTTTTTTATTTCTAAATTTAATTTAAAAACAGTTTACTTAAATTTTTAGTTTTGATTTTTTTCCTATTTCATAAAAAGTGTTTTTTATTTTTATAATATGGTTTGCTATTGATTAAATATACATTATTAAATTAGTTAATAAGAATTATGAATAATATTTGTTTATTTATGAGAATAATATTTCCTATTTCATAAAAAGTTTTTAATTTTATTTTTATAATATGGTTTACTATTGATTAAATATACATTATTAAATTAGTTAATAAGAATTATGAATAATATTTGTTTATTTATGAAAATAATTTATATTTAAATTTTATCTAATATGCAATAATTATAGTTTTTATTTTATTTAAAAATTTAAAAAATAAAAATGAAAATTTTAATAAGAAAAATATTGGTGAAAGTGAAACTAAAAAGAATAAGAAATGAAGTGGTGGTTAGCATTTGTATACATATCTATATGTATGTGATATATATCTCTTCTAATCCATTAAGATAATCAATGGAGAAGGTATGTCCATTGCTATTCCTATTCATCAGATCTAAGAAGATATTTGGTAATTCACTTTTTGTCTTTAAGCATATGCTAGAGCTGGCGACCTTTTCCAATTTAACGAGGCATTCTCTAAGAGTGGTCCTTTTATTAGGCTGAAGACAAATGATGTCACTTTCTAAACCCGATTAGAAAAGTTTGTGAATTGTGATAGGGTCAAATAAGGTTCTAATCAAATAAATCCAATACGACTCTTCATAATTTTTTCCCTTACATTCATATTAGTCAAATCTCGTGTCTTATCCTGTTCTCTCTCAAATCTCATTGTGTCTTTACCTAAGAATCCTCAGTACTCATCCTTCTCTTTGCCTTCCTCTTTGGCGCTTGTTTACTTTTGGATCAAAAACTCAACACGACTTGTTAAGGTGCCCCGTATAAGATTAGGTTTTTGATAGTAACATGAGGTTTGGTTTTGTCTCCCATGACAACTCTAGTGGTGGGGTTATACATGTTAGAAGTTGGAACTCTAGGGAACTTGGTTCATCTTTGGTATACATCCACAGACATTTTTCCTCTTGATTTATCCTTTATTCTACCATTAGCCACCTTATTCAACAATGCAATTATTTTTTATTTTGACTAAATGTCCTAAGAAAGTTCTGATTAGGGCGACTATAGAAGAAAGGTAAAAGTTAAATATTAATTAAAATTGAGAAAATATTAATAAGACAAAATAAAGTTATATAATTGAAGTAAAAGATATAATTCAAACAAAACTCTAAACATCTTTTATATATTTCACTTCTTCTTTCTCTTTATTTGATTCAGCACTTAAGCATATTCTTAAGATCTGCATGTTTCTGTTTCTGTTTTAGTTTTTAGTTTTTGTTTTTAAATTTAGTAAAATAATTGTTTATTTAAGTTTTTAGTTTTGATTTCTTCGAGCTTTTAAAATTTATAAAAACTACAAAAAGTAATTTTTTTTTGCTTTTGTTTCTCCATAATCTAGTTTAGTATTAACAAAATATAAATTATTTAAATATTTTATACATTTATTATTAATAAGAATTATGAATACTTTAATTTAATATTATATATTTAATTAATTTAAAATATTTATTAATAAAATTATCAATACTTTAATTTATTTAATTTGTAATTAAATTAATTATATAATTATTAATACATATAATTATATTTAAAATATCTTAAAATATATAAATTTCAAATAGAATTTGATTACATAATTAAACTATATTTAAAATGAAATTTAAAATTTAAAATATTTATTTTAAAAATAAAATAATTTTATTGATAATTTATTGATAAATATTATATAAGAGATTAAAATAGATTTAATTAATTGAAAATAATTTATCTTTAAGTTTTATCTTATATGTAATTATCGTCAATAATAAAAATATAGCTACACTGATATTAACAATCAAATACATTTTTATTTTTATTTTAAAAAATAGAAAGTGAAAAAAAATCTAAAACTAAAACTAAAAACTATAAGAGAAAAAAGAGGTGGAGCCAAACGTCCATTAACTTTTGTCTTTCTTCTAGCTCAAAGGTATTTCTATTAGATGTTATACACCTAATTCATTCCATTAAATATGAACTTTAAATAAAAAGTAATTGAAAATTTTCGAAGGGGTGTAGATTTGCAAAATTTATGATTCGGGTGCAATTGTTTTTAGCACAAACGAAAATAGAAAAATAAATGCAAAATCAACAAATTAATACACGAAATTTGTTAATGCAGTTCAATACACTTTGCCTATGTCTAAGAGGCCCTCATCTAGTTTAATTACTTTTACCTGTGATACAACAATAGTTTTACTCAAGACATTACAGAGTCGACTAACCCAACTCTTGACACTATTCCTCGTCCTTACTACTCGTGAAAGTAAATCATACCTAATATTATGACCGCCTTGTACTAATCTCAGTAAGAGATTTTTCTCAACGATATTTAATGATAATGATACGAAATAAACAACACAAGTAATTAAACAACAAGAAACGAAAATAAAAACACTTGAAATAAGAAATAAACAACTTTCCTAATAATTCCAACTTCTTCAAAGAGAGATTAAAACGTTGTTCGCCAAAAAATATAAATGTTTCTTCACCGAAACGTTGTAAACATCAAAGTTGCAAAATTTACAACAGTTACTGAAATTTTTCAGACATCAACACTACTATCAACAACTACTAGAAACATACCCAATCAACACTCAATTCACTAAACAAACATTACACTATTGACCAAGAATAGCTGCTGCAATTTCTAGAATTCTCTCACACCACAATTCACAATCAGCAATCACAACACTAACGCCATGAAAAATAAGACAGTTACCAAAGATTCATGCACTCATCAACAAAACTTAGCTGCAAAAATCAACGCTTTCAACCTGCTCTACAACCCACCTCAATATATGTTCAAAGCACAAGAAAACTCAGTTCTAAGAATCATACAGAATCAACAACTTTTTAGCCCACTGGTGTTGTGCAAAGATGGAATATGCAGCATTAACGACAAAATAACAAAATAAAAGTAGCACACACACACATCAGCCTAGGTTGCGTGAAACCCCAATAAAAAAACAACTGCTCTCTCATGTTCCGATGGAGAGAACAACCTATGATTAGCTTTTTGGAAATTTCCAAACGAACAATTTCAACGAAATCTTTCTATTTCTTATTTTACTATGTTCAAATTTTTGTATTGTTAAATTTTATATAATTGAATCTAAATAAACTGAGCACATACAAGCCCATATTAAGTTCTATCCTAAAACTAATTGATATCAGGAGGAGTAACTCATTAAGTTTATATGCATGCTCAAGGCTATATATTCTTTCGATATGGGACAAAGTCCCACTTATATTTTAACATGTATTTCTCTATCCGTAGAGTACATTGAATATACAGAAATGGCTATAACAGTGTTTCTCTTATTTGTATTAACATGTCTACAAAAGTTTGCACAGATAAAGTTGTAACTAAGCGCAATTAGGTGATAGAAATCATCGAAAATCACTTTAAGAATCCCAATTGCCAAGTCATAAAAAAATGACATCATTTAGCTCATATCACGTATGAATCTTAGCCATAATCTTGCTATAATAATTAAGTTAAATATTCAGAAGATAACTATTATCATATCTCATCTTGATTATAATTTGAAACTTATCAAATTTGTCTTGAAAGAGTCTCACAAAGACTCAATTAAGTTCAATTATTAAATATTGTCCAAAATTAAACAATTAAGATATTATAATCTTTATCTTAACAACAATATATAATGAGAAAATTTTGAAGTAATATAGGAGCAAGATTTATTAGTTTTACGATAGAATTTTTTATTTTCTTTTTGGAACTATACAAATGTCGGGATTTAAGAGTGCGTATACTAGAATTTTGAAATATTATTCTAATGCTCTCATGCTGCATTTCACCTTGTAACCAGTTTGTAACAATGGTATAAAGGATTGATGATTTGGGATAGTATTAGAAAAGACAGATCTAATGGGACATAAGTGCAACATATGTCATCTTGCAATAAGTAGGCACGTCTTAATTGTAATACGAAAAAATGGTTCGACTTTTCCCATGATTATATCCATGAGTGTGGATGATATGAAAGCAAAGACCACAATTCTAATAACCAACTTCAAAACATTATCCTTCTTTTGATTTGATCCTTTAAATTTTAAAAGGATTGAAGTTTCGTATAAGATAATGTGAAAAAGATTGTTCAAATCAACCCTCGTGGTTACGACTTACGGGAGATTAGTTATGCGCAAGTCTCGTCAATTGAGCATCTCTATGAATTCTAAATAATCAAACACTTTTCGTAATTGATGTTCATTTTCCATTATCGTGCTAATCTCTAGCGGTTTATCTTTTCAAATTGCTCGAAACTAATGTAATTGACGACTCTCCACCAACAATTAACAACTATTAAATTGACTTTCGCTATATTATAGTAAACATAGAGATAACCTATTTAAAAGTGTCTAGTATTTTTGAATTTTTTAATTTAGTACAAAATTTTTAAAAGTTTTTTAATATTGTGACTAATCTTTTAAGACTTGAATAAATAAGTTAAAAAGATTGTTTTTACATATATGTGAATGTCTCTCTGTTAATCATATAAGCAAAAATAATACTTTGACATGAGTTGTACAAATTTTGAAAGAATAATCACTAAATTAAAAATTTTACAATGTTTAGAATTCAAAAAATAAATACTTGTGTATTTATCTTAGAAACTTCGTAGCCATTAACAAGTAAATGCAGCTGAGACCCACCACAAGAGTGTTTTGAATTGGAGGGATTAAATAATAATGTTTGGCATCTATATATTTTGTTAAGTGGCCATTTCACCACAATAGTTTAAGCTATTATGTGATACCAACTTAATTGATTTTATATATTCACTAACACACCTCTTCAAATGAAAGCCCTTTGAGCTTGAAACTTATAAATGCTCACTCTACCTTGTGCTGAATAATAAGTGGGTGGTAGGATTGGAACTCATGACTACTTGGTCACAAAGACTCGAAAACCATGTTAAGCGACAGTTTCATTACAATAACTTAAGCTGTTGTATGAGGTCAACTTAATTGATTTTATATATCCACTATCATATTTAACATACGAGCAGGATGAGACCCGTCAAAAAGAAAAAAGAGTACAAACAAAATTTTAGTATTCACAATAACCGATAAGACGAAAGAAAATAGTTATTTAATCTGAACTTGTCGAGAAAGTGCCATTACTAACTAGGATTCCTTACATCAATCCTTTTAACTCCAACATTACACTTCGAACTTTCCAAGGTAGGTAAATTTTAACGCATTGTCGCTGGTAATTTTGATCCGATAACGCTTCTTAACGATCATACTAAAATACGCTAGCAGTAGGGTTCGTTCGACACCACCCGATAAGTGAAGAATCTTGAAGAAGTGGATAAGATTACAACGACAAAAGTGGTCAATTAAATCAATATTCCATAAAAGTAAATGCTGGAGAGGATAAGCAATTCTACAATTTCCACTCGCACCACCTTTTTGTGGGACGTGATGTCTCTAATAGACACCATAGAGATTTTACATGGCCGACACGACAAAGTAGTTGCAAGCTTGAAAGAGACGGCTAAAACAAAAACCATAAAATTTCTCAAGGGTATTGGTATCAATTCTCCTATTAACATGACTTTATATCAATTCGATGAAAATTGTTTGTTAGAATGTCACCATATATTCCCTCCGTATAATTTTATATGTTGTGTTAGGAGTTGGGAAGATTAAATATTATATGCATAAATCATTTTATATGCAACACGTGGAGTTGTGGGAAATTCTTAACAGGTGGTCCAAGTCCAAGGTAGGAAAGTTCGGTGGTGGAGACCCTGTCGCAGCTCAATACAAGTTGTCTTCCTATTTTTCTTTTTAATACAAGTCGTGAACCGTAAACAATGTCTTGGCTGCTAATTCTGTGCTTTGAACTTTTGAATGTTCCTTTATATCATCCAAGTCACACGCAAGAGGCCAAAGAACAAATAGTCTTACTGAGCCTTAACGTATTGTGACTTGTATGTTGAGGATTACAATACCGCGATCAATTGTAGCACACAATAACATTAGACGGCAGGTTTGACGTGCCATTGCATGATCTCCTGACTTGTAATTTGGTAATGTTTCTTGTCCTCAATAAACAAAGTAACTCTTATCTTTATGTATGTGTGTCTAACTTGGAAAACGACGAGACCCCACCAAGATCTTTCCTAAGATAAGGATAGAATAAAAGGCAATCACTTAATGAGACCATTTAATGGAGAGTTTGATTGCAAAGAAGATGGTAACATAACAGAAGGTATCTCCTTCTCATAATCAAGATGTGCGCGATTTACGAATAAAGAATTAAAGATAAGAAAAGAGTTGGTTGTGGAGAGTTTGGTTTTGTCTGTTGTGAAAGCATAAAATAAAAGTTTTAGGAAGAAGACTTCTTTTTTCTATTACGTGCAGACTAATTCTAGGGGGGGTGTCTATTTTTTCTAAGTTCCTTGTCCAAAATTCTTACCTTGTGGTCAATGCATTGGTCTTTCTTTAACCACGTTAGGTCATTTTGTTTTCCAAACTAAAGAGTTGATTTTAATAGTGAACTTGTTCTCAATAGACCCAGTTGGACACCAACTCTATGTCTAGTCCAAGTTGAGCAATTAGGCACTCGTACGAACATCATCACCGTGTCCGTGACTTTTTCTTCTTCCCTCCATATACGCACTACTTCAAACAGTTAAAAGAAATGAAACCTTCTTTCTTGTTAATGTGCGTGTTTCGGTCAGTCCAACGTTTTATGCGTAGAAAAGTCTAAATAGTAAATACTACAATGGCAATTCTTGAGGTTGAAACCAATCACCATCACAAAAACTTGCTTTCCATTGCCACAGAACAATCTATAATACGTGTTTTTCTTGTTATCTTCTTACGTTTTTTGTTAACCTGTTTTAAGGATTGAAGCAATCGTCTAGGATGACGTACTTTGTAGTTTTAACTTTTTTTAGTCAAAATGGAGAAACCAGAAAAGATGAATGCAGTAGGAAAATGCTTGGAGATTGATAAAACAAGATAAGTCAAAGGTAATGAAACTTTGAAGCGACTTTTGATTACAGGGAAATCTTCAATGGATCACGTCCCAACAGAAATTGATTTTCCCATGTTTATCTGATAAGAAACTTGAGGGGTGATCTTAGTTTATCAATTAGCAGGGCATATTCTTTTTGGTACGCTGACAATGGAGTAATGAACTTCTCTTGACAGAGGAGGCTAAAAGAAGCACGCATTGGCTTACCGTTCTATTGGATTATCTTTGTTTTCATTGTGGCCATTGAAGCTAGATTGCGTATCTCTGACAATTTGGTTCTTCGTAATAAAGGCCCACAAGCACAATCATGGCAATAGACAGCTGCAACCAATCTCACGATTGCTTGAGACCCCACAATTTGGTTATCATGAGTTCATGACTATTTTAGCATTTGCCACGAGTTTTGATAGTTGGCTTTATTTATTCCAAGCATCGTGGAAGGAAATTATTGTCTGACTTCTTGTTTGAGCCAAGTCCTCATTCCTTTTGTTTTGAGAAACTGATACGAATGGTCTAAGGCTTCTTAATGATGTCGATAGACTTTCAAGAGTTATCCAGTAATTGAAAAACTAGATCAAGAAAGCCCACATGGTGCGTGTGTATCCTTCGATCCATTATCTAGTGCGCTCAAATTTGAAACAAAATCAATGACAACTACTGAACAGGAGTTACACTGTCAATTTGCTTCTGCATAGACATACTCATTAAAGGAGGCATTATAGATATGCAAAATCCTGATATCATGTTAACAAAGCGAAAACAATTCACGCCTTGAAGTTGCTAATTATTGAGATCAATAATTCCAGCCACTTTCCTAACACAGGTGTTTCTGTATCAAGAAGGGGCTTTGACGCTAAAAAGGCAAATAGCAGGAATAACATGGAGGGGACAAATAGGTCAAGGATAATATACCATTTAATTTTCTGGTAATTTGTAAGAAAGTAAATATTACAATTTGTGACCTGAACCAACAATTGTAAGATGTTCCAGGTTTATTTCAAAGAACATTATGAAAAAAATTTCAAGACGGCAGCTTTCTAATCGTACTGGCATGTCTACCGCACAAAGAAGTGGATGATGGCAGACCAGTATCCAGCCAACTAAGATAAGCAAATTAAATTGAATCACTAAATAGCCATTATTGTGACATGTCGAAATGAAAATTCTGAAACTGATAATAAAGGGAACACGCACTGAATGAACACTGAACTTACCTGATGCAGTATACCTTTTCCAGTGTTACCTTCGATAATCAGGCCTGCTGTTAGACCAATCATCGCCCATGCGCCATTTATTGCTTCAATTTGACGACGTTTCTAGCACAAGAACAACAGTTATCATTGTTGATGATATCTGAACCGTGACGCTCTCAGTATTACCAAAGCTAACAAGGAAGAATGAAATGCAGAATGTTGATAAAATCTAATCAACAATGCTTCTAATTAGAACATAGAGATCTATCAAACTGAAGAGTATCAAAAGACAAGATACAAGAAAATCATGTAACTTTTCCTCTTTCCCAGGAAGACAGAACTAAGAAGATTCTGTCAATGAATGTATTTATGCACATATGGATTTGGGACTCTATCGTACTTAACCATCCTAAAAACCCAATGAGAGATTCAGGGTAAGCATTTGTCGTGAAGAAAATCATTAGGTAACTGTTTTCTGAAAGCAATCAAAGTCATTTGATTCCAAGTTTCTTTCATAGTTTTGTTTCACCTTGAACTTCTCTCGTGCTTTGATTTCCTGCATTTGTTTGGCTGCTAGTCGCTTGGCCTCCAAAGGATCAACCATGATAATCTCATCTTTCATGTTTCCAGAGACCTACCAGATAGAACAGAAAGAGAATAATCAAAACCAACAAATAAAGAAAGTACCACTTATGTTGACACATTCGATAGCAATTTCATCAAATTAAGCAATTACAGTACAGAGTGAAGTTTTGCTCTTGTTGCTAAGCTTCAGTGGCTACAAAAATACTAGATCATTAGCTATGTAATTTAAATGATATCAAATAGCAGAAGAAATACAGTTATCTACCATAAGGCACTCATTTGATTGAATCACCAATCACATACCTACAAAGACCTTTGAGTATATTCAAACCAAATATATTGGCATATAACAGAAGCCTTGGTTTGATGCATACATTAGGATTTGCCAATAGTTGAAATGCTTGACTCTTGGTTCTACTCGTAACTGAGCTTGCATGTTGGTCCCTCATAAATCCCCACCTGAAAAGAAAATCTTTTCAAATATGGAGAAATTCTGTATGTTCACAAATGTCAAAAGCAAGAATCTATCCCACCAGTTGTAGACCTGTAAATGCTTACTGCCCAAATGATATGCAATTATAGTATGTCTAAATACATAACAAAAGGCATAGCACATATAGTTCAGCAGAGGCAATGAAAAAAAATACAAAATTAATTGTTTTTCTTATTAATTTTCTTTCTCCCCGTAAGCAAAGTAAATTTTAGACACCAAAACACCAAGTACATGATTTTCCAAAACCCACTCGTTGGAATTTTGTTTTGATTCCGAGAAACGATAAATAAATACTTGTTTGTCAGAAATAACAAGGATTTCAATTTCACTAATTTAGTTAACTATTGCCAAGAAAAAAATGAGAATTAGGCAAATGCAACATTCTGAATTGCCTCTAAGTTCCTCAATTCGTAACTTTAAAGTCAAGGAGCTCCACATATGACCAACGATAGTGGTAAACATGGAAAAAGGCTTTCAACTCCAGAATTCCACATCCTTATCCCTTTAAACTAGTTTTCATAACTCAGAAATGGGTAAAACAACCATCTTTATTGCTAACCAATGCCCTCTCTCAGCGCAGCTTGACTATTTCTACACCCCATCTAAATAACCAGAGGAAGCAAACAGCAGCAGATCGTTAAATACGACAAAGCTGTAACCTTTTCATTCGCGGGTCTTCTCTGCTAATTGAACTTCCAGGGAGTCAAATGGAGACATCTCAAAAGACCAAATTGCAAAAAAGGGTACTGAAGATTTCAGTTGATTAACTCACCTGAGAGTAGTTGCAGCGCGGAGATGCCTATGAGACGGAGACTTAAAAGAGAGAAGCAGCCTCCCATTGATAGATGGTAGAGAAGAAGATACGGTCACCATCTGAGACAAAGACGCAATCTTTCTTTCTTCACCTCATGCCCTTGGCAGATGCTCTAATGTCTATCCGTATTGTCCAATTGTAGTCTTGCAAAGTCTTAAGATACGGGCAATGTTAGGTTTGTTTCTCTAACGAAGCAAACAAGTTAAAAAAATTAGCTAATCTTCAATGCAAGTATAATACAATTCGGATCAGTACTTTAATTTAATTAATTATGTAAAATATTGTTGTAATATTATATTTTAAGATTTTTTTTTCTAAACCATGATAATGAATTACTTAAGTAATTTTAAATATTTATATTTTTAATTAATTAGGCATTTGGAAATATTTATGGTTATATTTTTAAAGTAAAATTTAGAATTTATTTAATTTTACCATAATTTTTTAAACTATCCAAAAAGATTTTCAATTAAGCATAGTTTTAACATATTTCCTTAATTATAAACTTAAAAATATTGAATAATATATCAACAATTTGTTTTATAAAATGGTTAGTGTCATCAGTGGTTAGTGAATGGAAGATCAAATTAACTACTTATTTTATAAAATGGAAGATCAACGATTTTCCCAAAAAGAAATGAATTGGTAGCACAAAGGAAACAGTTACTGTTGGAAGACTTTGCCTTGGGTCCTAGAATAGCTGAACCACAAGCCACCATTAAACAGCACCACAACATGACTGATTCACAGTTAATTCCTAGTTTTCAAAACTCCTCGTCTCATCAGCAAAATTGCAGCACTTGGCATTAGCAAATATGGAGATTCTTTGATCCTCAGTATCTGAATGTTATACGGTTTCAATGCAAGGCACCTCAAAAGTTATGTAAAGCTGAGGAATTCAATCACCACCAATGCTTGCTTCTTATTCATCACATTTATAACAAATTATTTTACTGAACTTGCGATTGGCTCTTTGTTCGATGGAACGGCTGTGGAGACATCCTTAAACATAGATACAGTTCACAAGGGATCGATAACCATCATTGTCCAAACGATCAAGTTTGGTTTCACGATCGGTTACATGTATAAATGTCATTTATTCACAACCACGCTTGCTCAGGAGGTTGGTGCAATATGCAACGCGCAACTAATGGGTAGTTAAGCCAGAATAAATCATGGCATCGTCAGATAGCTTGTAGCAAAGATTGAAGAAAACGGAAAAAATGGTTTAGTCACAGTATGGGCGAAATCAATGGTTCATCAGTTCATACCTGCATTTTCACAGTAACTCAAGTTTCAAAAAGCAGGCATTTGCATGAAAACCAGGCATTTCGTGTATACAAAGTAGGGCGGTAACAAATCTAGAAGCAAGATTTTAAGGTTTACGATGGGATCATCAGTAAAGGCAAGCCAGAATATGGTTGAACTAAAGGTGAACTGATGGAAGAAAAAACACTAAGATTGAGGAAGACGCTTCTTGTGCATGTAGAAAAAGGTGGTTGTTCTTAAAAGAGCATAACTGATTTTATGTTCTATGCACCAAACTCATAATCCAATCAAGCTGCTTATTTCACATTCACAAGAAAGTTTGACATCATGATTATATACATCAGGTCTTCAGTCAACAGTCCTCACTGAATGAAGACTTACCATAATCTATTCCCCATGTAAACTACACATTTCAACCACAAAGAAAACCACAATGAAATCCAGAATTGGAAGTTCCAAAGACACCTTCAATAAGGGAAGATAGAGGCTGGTTTGTGAAGGAATAAACAAAATTCCAAGTTATACAACAGAACAATTTTCAATTCAATATGTCAACCTACACACATGGAAAATAGCATACGACATCAAAGAGAATCAAGTAAGGGCGACAATCTTATACGAAGTGAACCTAACAGCAAAGTACAGTGCAGTTGACGTTTACGCCATGAATCTCCTCAGATTCTTTGCCCCTTGGTTCTGACGATTAAGATTTTCGGAGTTTACTGGCTAAAAGTCCTTATAGTATACTCAATGATCAAACCTACCTCATTGCATGCGACTGCTTTAAGCAGCCAACAGAATGTTTTCTCTCGGTTCTTGCAAGTATCAAGTACAAGTTCCTGCAGGAGTTCAATGATCATAATACAAATATGAACTTGAATATCTGGCTCCTATCAATAAACTTAGACCATTCTAAAACTTTTTTCAATCTACAAGTAAATTCAAAATAAGGCCAAATATCAGGGGTAACATCACAAAAGAATATTTCCAGCTTATCCACATCAATTTGAATCATAAATATCAGTAGTCTTCATGTGTATCCAAACTAAAATTTAAGTTACTAGATTCCCTTTTAGTCAATTTCCTTCTTGTTTTTTGTAGGTCATATGAAAGATAACAACAGTCTGGTTTTTTTCCCAACAATTCAGATGTCCAAATCAACATTCCTTTTGGTTGACAAATTGACAATTGCGACAAACGACTAGAAACAGAAACAGAAATATAACAATTGAACCTCCAACACATTAAGTAATTTGTTGTTTCGGGTCGAAACCTGAAACCTCAGTTTGATTTCAACCGCACAAATAAAATCACAAACAATAAAAACTGCTAAAATTATATGTTTCTATTCATCGCTCCTGGAGTTATCAATCATGAATTAAACAGATAAAGTCCTAAATTCAAATCCATGAACCCAGGTAAAGATCAACAAGTATCAACAACGGCAATCATTCTTCAATTACATCAAAGACTTGAAAGAACCATTCATTCAATAACCAAAAATCTAATCTTCCATAATTGATACAAAAACTCAAGAAAAAAAACTTACAAAATTTACCAAACACTCAACTCATTCCTCCATCTGGAACTCCAGAAAGACCTCTCCTCTGGCTGATTCCCAACATCCAACCGAACTCGTGTTCTACAAACGGGGCAAGCAGGCACCTTTACGAGCCACGTATCCACACATTTCCGATGAAAAACGTGACCACAACCCAACAGTTTCCTGCACCATTGACCTTGCCTAATCCCTTCCAAACAAACAACACATTCAACGTCAGATGTTCGTTTGGGAAACCTGAATTGTGGGAGTTTCTTCAAGTCCTTCAGAAAACACCCAGTATCGGAATTTGCGGGGCTGGAGTGGCGGTGGACGACGGCTGTGGCTAGTAGGAGAAGGATAGCGGCAACACCGAGGAATAGGAAGAAAAGGGTCGTTATAAAAGTCATTATCACCACCTTTAGTATTAAAGACAGGAACTTTTGGTTGGGTTTAGGCGGTGGGTGGTGTTGGTGTTGATTGTGAAAAGAAGGCATGGCTAAATTAGAGAGACAATTGATTCTCAACGACCCAGAAAGCAGATACAACGTTGGATTAGATCTATATGTGAATTGACAACTATGGATAAGAAAAGGAAGGAGCTTTTGCAGATAGATGGATAAATATGGAGACGGAGGTGGGACTTCGAGGGATTGTCTAGGAAGCGAGTAATGTTATTTACATACTGTTAAGGTTAATCAGGGGTTTCGGATCCAAAAACCAGGTCGGCATAGATTTGTCGTACCAGATTTTCTCTTCAACCTTTGACCACTGATTAATTTCCTAAGCCAAATTTGAGTGCAATATAATATATAATAATTCGACTTTAATAATATTTATTATAAAAAATTAATTGGTCAATTAATTAAATTAAGTTTTTATTTAACAATTTTTCATTAAATTTAACTTTTTAATGAATAAAAATAATGTATTTTTCAATCTTATTTAAAATTTTTAAAGTAAATATTAAATAGCATTATTTAAGATTTTGGCATCCATCTTTGGGAGGCAGAAACTTGGTTCGGGGGCCTGTTTGTTTAATGATATGGACTCCGCAGTCCGACCCAAAAGGCAAATGAAAGCCATATTGAATTAAAAGCCCAATCATGTGTAAGTCCCTAAATTAATATCATATTTTAATTTGGATAAAAGTATATGAAATCCAATTTACTAGCATTGTATTGAAATTAATCAATTCTTACAAGTCTAGGATTATGTTTTACTGAAAGAGACATTGAGAATTCGAGTATATTCTTGTTGATTATACCATGCACGCAAGTGACCTTAATGTATCTGCATGTGCAGTTGGTTCGTTTAACGCTTATCTGCTAAAAAGTCAAGCAGCCAAGCGAAGATTTTGTGCCTGTGATATTTATTTGGATATGGATTTTGACTTTTAGTGTATTTGTCTTCCTACATTTATGCTTCTTTAATACATTAATGAACGTAATTTGAGGAACCAGATGAGTTGAAAGTTCATACTTTGGACTTGGCAACAGTAGTTTCTTCGATCCATTGTCACCCCACCTCAAGAAATCAGAAGAAAAAACAATGATAAATATCAAATCAGGAAGTTATCTTAATTTACCTAGGCAGTCATGTAAAGGACTGAAGATTAGATGGACGATGGCAGAATTTTAGAGAACTCATTAGGATTTTATTTTCAAGTCGTTTAAATTAGGCCATGAAGTTTTTTTCTGGAAAAAGTTGATTGATCAGATCATTCCACAGCAGAAAAGTAATAGTACCGTCTTGGACCAGAAAATAAGTAGAAGAAAGGGACATCGATAGTAAGTTGGCCCAGTCTCCTGCCCAGCCTTCGCCAAACTTGTATTCTGCGTAAAAGTCAACAGTTTCTCTGTTCAGAATGCGTGTTAGGACTGCCAACAGCACTAGGTCTTCTATAAAAAGGGAACATTAAGACCATGCAGATGCACTGATAAGCTATTAGTGTTGTGTCTGTCGTTGTGCTTGAGTTTTACATCATATACTGAAATATAGGAGAGATGACAATGGCAACGCGTGGATTGGTCTTCCTGGGGCTTATCATGATAAGCCTCGTTCCAATGGCATCTGCCATTGCAGGAACTGCCACTTTCTATACAGTTTATGTTCGTGAGTATCAATTCTTAATACGATCATAATCCTTAAACCTTTAAGACAATTGCCTCCTGATCTTAGCAGACATGCATTAACAGTTGCCAGGCAATCAAGTAGCTAACTAACGATCTTTATTTGGTGTGTGCTCATTGTAATAGCATCCGCTTGCTATGGATTCCAAGATCAAGGTGTGATGATAGCAGCTGCAAGCGACGCACTGTGGAACAATGGAGCAGCATGCGGAAAAATGTACAGAGTTAGGTGCACAGGCGCGACAAACCAAGGCGTTCCTCAGCCGTGTAAGGGGGGCAGTGTCACCGTAAAGATCGTTGATCGATGCCCATCTCCTGGTTGTCGAGCTACCATCGATCTCTCTCAGCAAGCCTTCTCTCAGATTGCTGACACTAACGCTGGCAAAATTCAAATCGATTATAACCAGTAAACCTCTCATAATTAAATTCCCTACGTCAACTTTCGGTTTGATAATTACTTATTATTTTTCATGAATCTTGCAGGGTCTAAAATTCCAGGGGAGCAAATGGCAGTAACCCATTATGGGATAAGTTGAAAGTTATATAACAATGTTAAATTGAATAAAAAGGGGTATTGGAAAATATGAAATTTTCCTTCTGAACTTGTATGTTATGTTGATCAAGTTCTTAAAAGTATATGGAATAAGCAGTTGAGAATAGAAGACAAGTCTTTTCATTAATATCTTTTTTGCATATATTCGAATTTCTCGTCATTATTAATTCTTATTTTGTTGAAAAATCAGTGTAATTATTCAAGATAATATAATACCAATTATCACTAAAATAAGAAAATAATAATAATAAATCAATCCTTCTTCTTTTTGTTTGATTTATTTGTAGTTCCTTAAACCAAATAATGAATTTGGCAAAATTTACCACAATGGACTTAAGTTATAATATATCAAATGAAAAAAATAATAAATGATAATCAAGTGAAGAATTTTTTATTTAAATGCAAATTTTATAGTTTTGGATATGACCCTTAAAATACTGTAGCTAATTTTAGTTTATTTAACAGTAGTTTGCGTTTTAAATAAAATCAAATTAAAGAATAACCTTAAGGAGTGTATCTAATCTTCATAAATAAAAAGTGCCAAATTATCGATAATAACCTATACATTTTCCAAAGGCAATAACCACAGATTCTAGAATGAAAAAAAGTCAGTGTAAGTTAGCTTTGTAGGTTATTGATAGAACCTCGTGCAAAGGGGTTCAGTTCAGTCCAGCGTTTGAGCGAAGAGCAATGAAATCGACTTTTTTTGGTCAAAAAAGGTTGCTGGTGGATGATGAAGAATGGCTATGAATTCTTCAAAATGGAATTATATATCAAAAGATAATTGTCAGCTTGTCAATTAAACAAAAGATAATTGCATCATTGAAAAGAAAATTTGTAGGAGGATATGTGAATCATAAAAGAGGATTATGAATAGTTGCAGGGACATGAACCCTCTTTTCATGATGTTACATAAATCTGAGAAAGGTATGATCTTCTTAAATACTCCTTTTTGATGTAGTTATTAGTCAAAAACAGAATGTTCACAAAAGACAAGTCAGTTACTTCAAATTATATTACAAATTCTTTTATTTGTATGCTATACTTGAATAGTGATGAAAATAGAGACCATCTTTACTTCCAGTGCTATTGAAATAAGGAATTGGTAAGATCGGGAATGAGATTTGCCGAATGCAAAATCATTTATAAAAAGAATTAACAGATGAAAGCATTTCATGTTAAATTGCTTCAAATATAACAAAATCTAAAGAAATGTTGTATTTTGTTACTGTTGCAGCCCTGGTTTTGCACACTAGTTAGTGATGTGACATAAGCTGATTCTCTTAAACTAAGTGGAAGCTTAACTTTGGGTCTAGGGATCATCAACAGTGCTCCTTGACTTGGTATGGTGTATGTCAATGGCTTATTTGTTCCTTCCTGTAATGATCTCTTAAGCTATCTCTTTTAACTGTAAGGAATGATAAATCCAGCAGTAGATTTTGCCTTTCTTATTCTTTGTATGACTAAAGGCATTCGAGGATATGAATCCTCAAACTTTTAGCATTTCCTGAATTATCTTACTTGAATAATTCATTATGTTCTTTCCCTGATTCATTAGTTTCTTGTTAGTGACGTGTCTAAGGGATCACACTTCCTTGTTGGCGATGTTGCTCTTGCATTTGTATCATTGTACAAGTAGGCTCAATCAGATTCCAGAATGTAATTGGTCCTTTTGAAGCATGCATGTTTTGGCCTTGTCTCTAAAATCTACAAGCACAAATTGTCGTTTCAACGTTTTTGGATTGGTTTGTTGCAGCGTTTTTCACTTTTCTGTGGCTAAGAATTAAGTTGCAGACTTTTATGACAAACATCCAAACCGTGCACTTGGGAGCCTGCAGTCTTAGGGATGTAATTGGAATGTAAGCAAGGTTTGCTAAATTGGACGGAACTTGCATGATTCTTGGTCTTGATCTGGACTCCAGTGGCAAGTGCCTGCTAATTTCCTAGTTATGTGAAAAAAGTTAGCAGTGACTGAAGATGTTGCAAAAGCAGCTATGCAGAAAGGTGCATCACTTAACAAATATAATTCAAGAAGCATATGTCAAATGGCTGATTATGATACAAGTTGTCACGTAAAGCATAAATTACATCTTTGAATAACCCCTGTAGTCGTCGTATTGTTCCATGAACTGGTCGTTGAACTTCTTGAAACTGGAAATGATTGCTGGCATGTCTTCCTCAGCTGGTAAAATAGTTGTTCTTAAGTGAAAGACCCTGTAGGGACAGGACAGGACAGGATAGGCAGTCATTGATGGCATTTGTAAAAGGTAAGTGCAGAAGACAAAGGCAGAATATAAAATTCTTTCTTAAAAACATAAAAAGGATATACAATCCTATTGATGTCAAATGCAAACTTCTGGGGTAGATTGTAACACTTGAAGCCCAGGAATGCTATGAGATCATTGTGTGCCAACTGAAGTTAAGAGAAATTCCATTGGGCAAAAGTTTCAATCTTTTTTTCTAAATGTTGCTCCAAAGAAAGCCTTTTATTAATCAAAGTGATTATAGGAGGAATAAAGTTAGAAGCCTCTACCCTTCTTTCTGTCCGAATCCTGAACCTGGGACTGTGCATATGCCAGTGGCTTCCAAAAGCTTGAGACAATAAAATACATCAGGAACTTTTCCAGCCTTTTTGGCAGCCTCTATTGCGAAGGGTGGCAACCAGATTTGAGGAAAAGAATACATGGCCCCTGATAACAATTCATTATGTCAGTAGAAGCGCCATCAACTATAAGATTAATGTAGTCCATGAAAAGCAAGAGAATAATACATTTAACAGCAAACTAACTTGCCCTCTGTAAAATTGCAAACCACATTTCTGCAGCTGTTGAATCCATCAGTCATTATCCTTGATCTTCTCCTCAATGATTCAAGGATACCTTTGCTGCAAGTTTTGATGTTCATGTAAGTTGTTAGTAACTCATATGGTCACATCCTTGAGGTGAAAAGGAAAATAACACACCGATACACAATAAACATAGAGATTTCACTTGGCACTTTCATTGTTATTACAGAGATTGAGAAAAAAAATTTTCTCTGTTGATGAAATTTTCCTCCCAATTGATATCCGTGTTGAAAAATTTCAGAAAAACAATTTGATTAGCACGAAAAGAAGCTCCAAATGAATAAAATCTCAGCATGTGTACCGTTCCCTAACATACTGCTCATATGAAACATCTCCAGGTTTGGGCGGGTTAACCATTAGTCCTATCTGTAAACAGAAAGAGATAACTTTTAGCAGTGATAATTTGAACAGAGAGAAGACTGGAGAAAGTTACAGACGGACTACGTAAACATTCACATCCAACTTACAAATATCTGAGCAGCAACATTTGCACTGTGTGATGTTGCTGCAACCGTATAAATCTTGTCAACTGTCTGCAGCATCAATCAGTAATGAAGAACAATGAATTGGAGGCTACAAATCAATTGCTATTTCACTCTAAGTATCACTAAGATGACCCAATTGTGCATATAGGCTTTGAGACAACTATGTTTGATCAAAAGGAAAACAAACAAGGAAAATAACATAAATCTGCTTTATATGATTAAATAAAGCAGTGCAATCTTCTTCAAGTATGAGATAACAAAAACCTTAATATTAAAAATATGATACTCGGTCTCGTTTAACTTATTCCGCACTCTATTGGATTTAGATTCTATTCCAAAGAATGCATCAATCATGTTTGCATGACATTGCCTGGCGTATTACTCAAGAAATACAAGGAAGCAAACCTGTGGAGCGATGTTAGTCATCTCAAAGTACCCTCCACGCTGCCCACATTCACCCCAATATCCTTTGGAAACGGTGTGGAAAGAAACAAGCTGGATTTCCTTGCTTATCGGTGGCCCCATGTCCATCAAAACCTTCAAAAGTTGCAAATAAAATGTTTAAGCCAGTTGAAATTCCTACAAACAAATATTAAGATCTAGCAGCCAAAAAGTACCTTTCTAGCACTAATAAAGGGCCGCTCATCCTGATATATGTTCTGTTGATAAACTTCATCTCCAAGAAGCACCAAGTTCTCTTCGTAACAGAAGTGTATTATTTCTTTCAGGTTAGCTTCACTAAGGCACTGACCAGTGGGGTTTCCAGGGTTAATAATCACCATAGCTCTTACCTGGTCATGTTACATGGCAAAAGATATTTACTTGGTGGTGGTGAGCATCATATGACACTTGTAGTCAGGAGAACAGTTTTCAAAACGCACACCAAAAGAAACTTGGATGTCACAATATAGTATGCAAACAGAAGGATATAAAAAGATATTCATTGTCAATTCCTCAAACGGACTATGTTATGTGCTTTTGGGAATGAGCGGACAATTTACTAGAGGTTTCTATTGTATCAATCTACCCTTGAATAATTTTTGTTGAAACAAATATTTGGGGATGGCTGCAGGGCGAAGCTTCCAAATGGACTCCCCATTCATTAGATAGGGAAGATCACCAAGATTGGTAATGAATTGATTTCAGAGGATAAATGCTCAAGAACAGCCATTGATACTAAGAACTGAAATCTCAATAGTACAGGTGAAGAAATCAGCTCCTTCATATTGATCCATTCACCTGTTCTCCAAAGTTTGACATTATGGTTGGAACATACTCCTACACCTCTACACATTGAAGGCATAAACAAGCAATTGTCAAAGCATACTCACAGTAATTCCTTTGGAGTGAGCTTCTGCAACTGACTGCCTGAGATCATTAACATCAAGACCCCAGTTTGCCGTCTCTTCCAGGAAATAAGGGACAAGAGAACCACCAAATAAAGATATAGCAGCAGAGTAAAGTGGACATTGAGGAACTGGAACCAGAATCTGCAATATGCAAACTATTTTAGGAGAAATGTCAGAAAATGGTGAAACAGGATTAGATAAATGGCAAGAAAAGAATGAAGCAGAAAAAGCTACCTGTCCATTCATGCTTGAAAGAAACCTATGTTCTATAGATGAGGAAAACAAGAATTTTATGAGTTACAAATTTTCATTCATTGTACATAAGTATATTACCCCATCGCCTGCACCACGGATAATTGTATTTAAGAACTGCATCACACCTTTGCTGGCGCCACCAATGAGAAAAATGAGTTCTGGATCACTGTAAATAAATCACGAAATGTTTCAGTTTGAGACTTGGCTCCAGGGCTAATAAAAAATTATCTTACCAAAGCTTTTACAGTTTTTTTGTTTTTTGTTTTCCTGGGATGGGAGTAATAGAGACAGATAGAAAAGAGAACATGGAGCAAATTTGCATTATCACCTGGGATATCCATCACGCCTTCCAATGAACTCTGCTACCTCCTTTCTGATTCCTGGAAGACCTCTTGAATCAGCGTAAGCACCTACATGTGATAGAAAGATTACAGTTACCTAAACAGTTATCAATATGATATTGCTTTAGTCAAGCATTACAAGCTTGAATCTACAGAACATATTCAGGCCTGTAAATGTAAGATGAGGGGAAAATTAAGAACAAGCTGATATTAATTAATAACAACCACTTGGAAAATATCAGTTTTGATTAATCAATAAAGACCAGGCTATTAATAAACTGAGATGGTGGGACAGGCTAGAATATTTGTCACAACGTAAAAATAAACACAAGGCAATGATACCCCTTGGTTCTTTTGAAGTATGATTTCAGATAGCTTGAAGCATTTTTTTTGAAATAGTATGCAAAATGTGAGCTAGAAAAAGAATACCTAGACCTCCAGAGGTCATTGCAAGATAATGTTTAGCCCTTGCAATTGCGTCTGCAGGGAATAGCAGTCCTACATTAGAATCATCTAGGAGAAATGAAGCTTGGCAGAGAGCAACAACCTGTGTAAAAACATAGCCAATTATGTGTTAACGTGATATTGATTATCAAGGAGTACATGTTCTACTTCATATGTTTAGAAATATAGAATATTCTACTGCATCAATACCTGACGAGGAAACGTCAGCGGCTTCTGACCTAGAGCGTGAGGATTGCCAACATTTGTGAAAATAATCTATGAGCAAAAATTTGAAGAGTTGGAAACACATAATCACACTAAACATGATAATGGAATGCAAGTTTCTTAAAGAAATAAAAGTTTTGAATTTGGGATGACACCAAAATGTTAGAAGATTCATTGACTGGCTAGCATCAGATAGTGGGCAATTATCAACAAATTCCACAAAATGATATGCTAAAAATCTTTGAAATCACCTTCTGCCAAGGAATAATGTATTATTTTCTGATAGCACTTGTAACTATTAGAACAATTGAAGTAGTTGCATGGGCAGATAAGACATGGTGCTAAAAATATAGTGTAATGCAGCAAACCTATTAAAATCAAGTAAGAAACTCAAACACAATTAGCAAAAGCAGCACATACATCAATTCCAAGAAGTACTCAATCAATCAATACACACCAGAAAAATGAGGAACAACAGAACAAGTATTGCCTGTGAGAACTAGAAAGACATCTAGGAAGCATCCCAGTAAAACAATTGACAAAGAAAAACAAATGATAACTCCAACTCCAGCAGCAAAGTCGACCAGAAAGAATTATTCTGTTGAAACTATCTGGTGCTCTTAAGAGAAGACCCATATAGAATTAACAAAAGAATTAATGTAACATTAGAAATGCTTCCAAACAATAGATCCAACTAATTCTTCGAGACACATACACATATATGTATTGATGCATTGAAAAGGCAGGCAAAGTAAAGTATGTACCTTTTTCCCTTCCTTCTGAAGCTCAGAAGCTCGAAGGTATAGCTCTCCTCTAACAGCATATTGGACCTTTTTCAAATTTTCATTCAACGATTCATAGTCTAAAGCTTTAGGAGCCATGGCTAGTAATTTAACTTCTTACCAATAATTGATTGCTGAAGAAAGCCAAATATCAGATAATTCAGTTCCTATCTCAGAAGCTTCACGGGAAAATGAATAGGGATGTCATTAAAAATGAAAAGATAACCACTTCTACTCTGTAATCAACCATTACCGGACTACTTAGTTGCTAATCTCCCCAACTTCATCAAGCAAATCAAGAAAGCATCAATTATACGTATACCCTCGTAATACGTATTCTTATCCGCGAAACGGATTTAGAGGACTGGTGAACTCATTATAAAAGAACAACGAAAAGAGTAAGGAAACAGAAAAGTTCAACGCCAACAGTGAGAAACAAAAAAAAAGGTGATTATCCCATAGTAGATGATCAAATAATCCGCCACTGATGCATTTCTAGAACTAGAACTTCGCAAGCTTCAAACCGTTTGCTTTTCTACACAAACGGCATAAAAATCAAGAGAAGAACATCAGAAAACGAATGTTCTAATGAGTAACAAAAGAACCAATTCAGAATCATCGAAACCCAGAAAGTCTAAAAAAAAGAACGAGTGACACCCATTTGACCAACACTCCAAACCCCATTCCTGAGACAAATCAAAAGCCAAAACTTGGTACAGAAATCACAGTTCAGATGGGTACCTCTGAAGAAGTCAGCTGGTAGTGTTGGAACCAAAGGGTTAAACTGAGAAATGTGCTTACAACTGATAGATGGTTGCTAGTGTTTTCGCGTCAGACGGGAAATCTGCGGTCGAAATATGACGTCACAAGAGTCAGTGAAATGCGGTAACACGGAACAGGTTAATTTAAAAGGTAATTTTAAACTTTATTTAATTTTATATATTAATTTTTAAAAAATAACGTCAAATTATTTTAATTTTTTATAAAATAATTTGATATTAAATTTTTATTAATATAGATGACATAATATTGTGTTTATGTTACTACAAATTTATTATTTAATAAATAAAATATCATAGTTGTGAAGTAAATAATTATTTTATGGTTTATTTTAATTTATTAAGTAATAAAATTTATGTGAAATAAAAATAATCCGTAATAGTCAAGTAATAAAAATTCTAATTTAATGTAATTATTTTAATAAAAATTTAATTTCTAATTATTTTTATTAAAAATAAAAACTGGCATATTTTAATGCTATTTATTATAAATTTTGAAATTTTTTTAATTAATCCTATAAATTATATACAAATCATTTTTATTTATTTGTTACGACGAAAGGATAGATCAAGGGGTAAACTTGAGTCATTGGACATTGAAGCTAGACTAGCTACCTCATATGTACGAGCCATATGCAATAGTAAATAACTTGGTCTTGATCTGGTCTCCAGTGGCAAGGTACTGCTAATTTCCTAGCTATGTGAAAAAAGTTAGCAGTAACTTAAGATGTTGTAAAAACAGCTATGAAGAAAGGTGCATCACTTCAAATATAATTCAAGAAGCATATGTCAAATGGCTGACTATGATACAAGTTGTCATGTAAAGCATAAATTACGTTCTTGAATAACCCCTGTAGTCGTCGTATTGTTCCATGAACTCGTCATTGAACTTCTTGAAACTGGACAAGATTGCTGGCATGTCTTCCTCAGCTGGTAAAATAGTTGTTCTCAGGTGAAAGACCCTGTCAGGACAGGACAGGCAGTCATTAATGGTATATGTAAAAGGTAAGTGCAGAAAACAAAAGCAGAATATGAAATTCTTTCTTAAAAACATAAATATAAAAAGTATATACAATCCTATTGCTGTCAAATGCAAACTTCTGGGGTAGAATGTAACACTTGAAGCCCAGGAATGCTATAAGAGATCGTTGTGTGCCAACTAAAGTTAAGGAAAGAGAATTCCATTGGGCAAAAGTTTCAATCATTTTTTCTAAATCTTATTCCAAGAAAAGCCTTTTATTACTCTGACTAAAAGTGATTATGGAAGGAATAAAGTTAGAAGCATATACCCTTCTTTCTGGCCGAATCCTGAACCTGGGACTGTGGAAATGCCAGTGGCTTCCAAGAGCTTGAGACAATAAAATACATCAGGAACTTTTCCAGCCTTTTTGGCAGCCTCTATTGCGAGGGGTGGCAATCGGATTTGAGGAAAACAATACATGGCACCTAATAACAATTCATTATGTCAGTAGAAGCGCCATCAACTATAAGATTAATGTAGTCCATGAAAAGCAAGAGAATAATACATTTAACAGCAAAATAACTTGCCCTCTATAAAATTGCAAACCACATTTCTGCAGCTGTTGAATCCATCAGTCATTATCCTTGCTCTTCTCCTCAGTGATTCAAGGATACCTTTGCTGCAAGTTTTGATGTTCATGTAAGTTGTTAATCACTCATATGGTAAACATCCTTGAGGTGAAAAGGAAAATAACACACCTATACACAATAAAACATAGAAATTTCACTTGACTCTTTGATTCTTATTAGAGATTGGGAAAGAAAATTTGCTCTGGTGATAAAATTTTACTCCCAAGTGATATCTGTGTCCAAAACTTTCAGCAAAACAATCTGATTAGCATGAAAAGAAGCTACAAATGAACGAAATCTCAGCATGCATACCTTTCCCTAATGTACTGCTCATATGAAATATCTCCAGTTTTGGGCGGGTTGACCATTAGTCCTACCTGTAAACAGAAAAAAACCAATTTTAGCAGTGATAATTTGAACAGAAAGAAAACTGGAGAAAGTTACAGATGGAATACGTAAACATTCACTTCCAACTTACAAATATCTGAGCAGGAACACTTGCACTGAGTGATATTGATGCAATCTTATAAATCTCGTCAACTGTCTGCAGCATCAAACAGTAATGAACAACAATAAATTGGAGGCTACAAATCAATTGCCATTTGACTCTAAGGATCACTAATATGTACCGTTTGTGAATATAGTCTTTGAGCCAACTATGTTTGATCAAAAGGATAACAAACAAGGAAAATAACATAAATCTGCTTTATATAATTGAATAAAGCAGTGCAATATTCTTCAAGCATGACCTTATAGAACAAAATTTAGATAACAAAAACCTTAATATTAAAAAGATGATACTCGGTCTCACTTAACTTATGCCGTACTCTATTGGATTCAGATTCTATTCCAAAGAATGCATCAATCATGTTTGCATGACATTGCCTGGTGTATTACTCAAATACAAGGAATCAAACCTGTGGAGGGATGTTAGTCATCTCAAAGTACCCTCCACGCTGCCCACATTCACTCCAATATCCTTTGGAAACAGCGTGGAAAGAAACAAGCTGGATTTCCTTGCTTATCGGTGGGCCCATGTCCATCAAAACCTTCAGAAGTTGCAAATAAAGTGTTTACGCCAGTTGAAACTCCTACGAACAAATATTAAGATCTAGCAGCCAAAAAGTACCTTTCTAGCACTAATGAAGGGCCGCTCATCCTGATATATGTTCTGTTGATAAACTTCATCTCCAAGAAGCACCAAGTTCTCTTCGTAACAGAAGTTCATTATTTCTTTCAGGTTAACTTCACTAAGGCATTGACCAGAGGGGTTTCCAGGGTTAATAATCACCATAGCTCTCACCTGGTCATGTTACAAGACTGAAGATATTTTCTTGGTGGTGGTGAACATCGCATGACATTTGCAATCAAGAGAACAGTTTTCAAAGCGCACACCAAAAGAAACTTGGATGTCACAATATAACATGCAAACAGAAGGAAATAAAATGATATTCACTGTCAAATCGAAACAAATATTTGGGGATGGTTGCAGAGTGAAGGTTTTAAATGGACCCCCACTCATTAGACAGGGAAGATCACAAAGATTGGTAATGAATTGATTTCGGAAGATAAATGCTCAAGAAAAGCCAATGATACTAAGAACTGAAATCTCAATAGTACAAATGAAGAAATCAGCTCGTTCATATTGATCCATTCACCCGTTTCAAGTTTGACATTATGGTTTGAAAATACTCCTATACCTCTACACATTGAAGGCAAAAACAGCAACTGTCAAAGCATACTCACAGTGATTCCTTTGGAGCGAGCTTCTGCAACTGACTGCCTGAGATCATTGACATCAAGACCCCAGTTTGCCGTCTCGTCCAGGAAATAAGTGACAAGAGAACCACCAAATAGAGATATAGTAGCAGAGTAAAGTGGATAATGAGGAACTGGAACCAGAATCTGCAATATGCAAACTATTTTTAGGATAAATATCAGAAGATGGTGAATCAGGATTGGATAAATGGCAAGAAAAGGATGAAGCAGAAAAAGCAACCTGTCCATTCATGATTGAAAGGAACCTAGTTATACAGATGAGGAAAACAAAAATTTTATGAATTACAAATTTTCATTCATTGCACATAAGTATATACCGCATCCCCTGCACCACGGATAATTGTATTTAAGATCTGCATCACACCTTTGCTGGCGCCACCAGTGAGAAAAATGAGTTCTGGATCGCTTTCAATAAATCAAGAAATGTTTCAGTTTGAAACTTGGCTCCAGGGCTAACAACAAATTATCTGAACAAGAAAGCTCTTAATTTTTTTTTTTTTTGGGATGGGAGTAACAGAGACAGATGGAAAAGAGAACAAGGAGCAAAATTGCCGTATCACCTTGGATATCCATCACGCCTCCCAATGAACGCTGCCACCTCCTTTCTGATTCCTGGAAGACCTCTTGAATCACTGGAAGCACCTACATGTGATAGAAAGAATACAGTTACTTAATCAGTTATCAATATGATGTTGCAAGCTTGGATGCTACAGTACACATATCATTTCACGCCCGTAAATGTAAGATGAGGGGAAAATTAAGAACAAGCTGATATTAGGTCATAACAACCACTTAGAAAAATATTAGTTTTCATTAATCAATAAAGACCAAGGCTTTTAATAAACTGAGATGGTGGGAAAGGCTAGAATATTTGTCACAACATGAAAATACACACAAGGCAATGATACCCAATGGACCTTTTGAAGTATGATTTCAAATACTTTGAAGTAGCATCATCATCAACAACAACAACAACCTAATAAAAATCTCGCTAATACATTAGGTCTGGGAAGGTCCAATAGTATACAATCTTACCCCTCGCTGGTTGAGACTTAAGAGGCTGTTTCCGAAATAGATAGTTTGAAGCATTTTTTGAAACAGTATGCAAAATATGAGCCAGAAAAAAGAATACCTAGACCTCCAGAGGTCATTGCAAGATAATGCTTAGCCCTTGCAATTGCATCCGCAGGGAATAGCAGTCCTACATTAGCATCATCTAGGAGAAATGAAGCTTGGCAGAGAGCAACAACCTGTAAACAAACATTCCCTGTTTCAGACCAGATTACAAAGCCAATTATGTGTTCTACTTCATATGTTTAGAAACATTGAACATTCTACTGCATCAATACCTGACGTGGAAACGTCAACGGCTTCTGACCTAGAGCATGAGCATTGCCAACATTTGTGAAAATAATCTATGAGCACAAATTTGAAGAGTTAGAAACAAATAATCACACTAAACATGATAATGGAACGCAAGCTTCTTAAAGAATAAAAATATAAAAAATTAAATACAAAGTGGCATCTTATGAATTCGGGATGACACCAAAACGTTAGAAGATTCATGGATTGGCTAGCATCAGATAATAGGCAACTATCAACAAATTCCACAAGATGATATGCTACAAATCTTTGAAATCATCTTCTGCCAAGGTATGATGTATTATTTTCTGACAGCGTTGGTAAGTATTAGAACAATTATAGTTGCACATGGTGCTAAAATATAATGTAATGCAGCAAACCTATTAAAATCAAGTAAGAAACTCAAATACAATTAGCAAAAGCCGCAGATACATCAATTACAAGAAGTACTCACTCAATCAATATACACCAGAAAAATGAGGAACAACAGAACAAGCAATGCCTGTGAGAATTAGAAAGACATCTAGGGCGCATCCAGGTAAAACAATTGAAGACCCATATAGAATTAACAAAAGAACTAATGTAACATTAGAAATGCTTCCAAACAATAGATCCAACTAATTCTTCGAGACACATACACAGATATGTATTGATGCGTTGAAAAGGCAGGGAAAGTAAAGTATGTACCTTTTTCCCTTCCTTCTGAAGCTCGGAAGCTCGAAGGTATAGCTCTCCTCTAACAGCATATTGGATCTTTTTCACATTTTCATTCAACGATTCATAGTCTAAAGCTTTAGGAGACATGGTAGGTAATGTACCTTCTTACCAATAATTGCTTGCTGAAGAAAGTCAAATAACAGATAATTCAGTTCCTATCTCAGAAGCTTCACATAAAAATGATTAGGGATGTCATTAGAAAATGAAAAGATCACCACTTCTATTACAGGACTACTTAGCTGTTAATCTCCCCAGCTTCATCAAGTACATCTAGAAAACATCAATTGTACCCTCCTAATACGTATTCTTATACGCGAAACGCATTTGGAGGACAGTTGAACTCCTTATAAAAGAACAACGAAAAGAGTATGGAAACAGAAAAGATCAAGGCCTACATTGAGAAACCAAAAAAAAAAAAAGTGATTATGCCATAGTAGATGATCAAATAATCCGCTGCTGATGCATTTCTAGAACTAGAACTTCACAAGCTCCAAAAACCGTTTCGACACAAACGGCATAAAAATCAGGAGAAGAAAACCAGGAAACGAATGATCTAATGAGTGACAAAAGAACCAGTTCAGAATCATCGAAACGAAAGTCTAAACAAAAGAACAAGTGACACTCATTTGTCCAACACTCCAAACCCGATTCCTGACACAAATCAAAAGCCAAAACTTGCTACAGAAATCACAGTTCAGATGGGTACCTGTGAAAAAAGTCAACTGGTAGTGTTGAAGCCAAAGTGTTAAACTTAGAAATGTGCTTACAACTGTTAGATGTTTGCTGGTGCTTTCACGTCAGACAGGAAATGTGATGTCACAAAATTGCAAAGCAAGACCCATTTAAAATTGCCGTTATATTTAAAAATTAAATATAATTAAAATATTAAAATATAATTAAAACTTAGTTTTATTTATCAAAAATTTTAAAATTAAATATAATTAATTAATTTTTAAAAATCAATTAATTAATAAAAGTTGATTTATTAATTACTAAACTGTTAAATTTTTAAAAACAAAAATTATTAAAATAAACCTATCCTAAAAGTTAAAAACAAACAAGAAAGTTAAATAGTCTAAAATTTTTACGATTGAATTGACTGAATCGATTGAATTTTTTAATCATCGGTAGTAATATGGAGTAGGTTAATGGTAAAAGTATTATCAAATATTATTTAATTTTGTATATTAAATTTATCTTAAAATTTTGATATTAAAATATTTTTAATTTTTAATAAAAATAATTTGATATTAATTTTTTTGTTAATATAGATTAAATAGCAAATTATATCAACTTAATATTTTTACTATATAATTGTTATACATTATATGTGTAACGAATGGATTAATAGGGGATAAACTCGAGCCATTGGACATTGAAAGTTGACTAGGTACCTTATATGTACGAGCTGTATGCAATAGTAAATACTCAACTCAAGTACATATGTTTGTTGCCTCATTTAGATCCCCGTTTATGCCTTATTTCTAGAAATGGCGTATCTGAGTTTGTATTACGTAACATGCATGAACTTCATTTTCATCTCATCTGTATTTTATTTCAAGTGAATAGTTTATTGATTTAAAAGCAAATTTTACTGTTTTGGATATGACTCATTAAGATGTCGTAGTAAATATGATTCTTAAATTACTGCGCAGTTAATTTTAGTTTATTAACAATAATTTACTTTTAAAATATAGTTAAATTAAAGAATAAACCTTAAAGATTATGTCTAATCTTCATAAATAAAAATGCTAAATTTGTCAAATCATGATAGTAAAAAGACATAATATTGAGCCATGTATGTAATTAGCTTTAGTTTCTTGGGCTTAATCCATTTTATGTACATATGTTAGTCTTGTAAGCTAAGTTACGTGAGTGTCTTGTAAACATGTGTATATATTACTGCTTGTTAAGAAAACACAAGAAGACTTTTCCCTTTGACAATTCTTTATGGCATTAGAGTCACCACTGGCTCTTGGCACCGAAAACCTAAACACTAAAACAAAGAGAAGATGGTCGGTGATGATGGGAAATCGAAGGATGGCGAGGAGAAGAAGTCCAAAACACTTGATTCAACTTCACCATACTACCTTCATCCAGGGGACAATCCAGGGATGAATATATGCAGAATTGTTTTCAAAGGTGAATCGAATTATGATGAATGGGCAAAGGCAATGAAGACTTCCTTGTAGGTCAAACGCAAAGGTGGTTTTATTAACGACATTATTGCTAAGCCAGATGACGAATCGACGGAGATTGATGATTGATGGAGTGTCAATTCAATACTTGTCCGCTGGATTATAATCGCGATTGATCCGACCTTATGCTATACGTTTACTGATATGGACTGTGTCAAGGATTTGTGAGATGATCTAAAGGAGCGGTTTTCGGTTGGGAATGTTATACGTGTACACCAACTTAAGGAGGAGATATCCAACTGCAAATCAAAAGTCCTCTCTAACGCAATTTACTTGAAGAATTTGAAGGTGATGTGGGAGGAGCTTGCCGGTTATCCGAGCATTCCAATTTGTCGATGCGGCGGATGCACTTGCAATCTCCCAAAAGAATTTCTTGAACAACGGGACGGGAGAAGGAAAAAGTTTATGAATTCTTGATGGGGCTGGACACGGCCCTATATGACAGGTTGCATACAAATATTCTAAGTATAGACCGTTTCCCACATTGAGTAGGGCTTATTTCCTTGTGACCTAAGAGGAGAGACATAAGCAGCTTGCAAGGGAAAGAGAGGAGATGGTGGAGATTGTCGGGTTCACTATTCAAGCACCTCCATTGCCACAATTGACGCAATGGCGTGCCTAAGTAGCAACTGAAGGAGAGAGGTCGTCGTTGGTGTGTTCTCACTACAAGAAGAATGGGCATCTGTTGAAAGATTGCTTCCAGATCAATATATAACTAGATTGGTGGTTTTTTGGTGGACGAGACACTGCAGGTAGAGGACGTGTGGCAGGAGCAGCGTAAGTCATGGCAAATGTTGCCCAAGCAAGTGGAAGTTCAGGTGCCGCTGATGCTTGGGTAGCTCTGATGATTGAATTAGCTTTCCTAATCTCTCCAATGATGACTAAGTTACCTTGATGAAAATGATCAACTCCCATAAGATGTCTAATTCCAACAACGAAAAATTATCTGATAAGCTATTGAAATCTTAGTGGTTGTTGGATATAGGTGCTTCACATTACATGATTGGAATTGACATTTTTTGACAAATATTCGTGAACTCGTTCCATCACCAATGACTCTTCTCAATGGAGATACGACTAATACAATCCTGTAAGGCACCGTCTACCTTGGTAAAATTTTGATTTTAAAACATTTTTTATACATGCCTCAATTGAATTGTAATCTTGTTTCGCTGGCACTAATGCTACTTGATATTAAGTATGTTATAATGTTAACTGAAAAATTGTGTACGATACAGGACCGCACTTTGAGGACCCTAATTGGTGTGGGTGAGTAGGGGGATAAGGTGTACTTTTTTCAAGGTGTGACGCAGGCTCGTGTACATTTTGTGATGGCTTCGGACTCTTTTGAACTATGGCATAGGCATATGGGACATTCTTCTCTTCAAGTATTGAAGTTAGTTCCTTGTGTTAATGGTAGTGATCATGATATCAAGAACAAGACTTGTGATATTTGTCAAAGTGCAAAACAAACTCGTGACAGTTTTCCTTTGAGCAATAGTAGCAATTGATCTTTTTGGTTCGATTCATTGTGATGTGTGGGGTCTATATTGGACCACTTCTTTTTGTGGTGCTCGTTACTTTCTCACTATTGTAGATGATTTTTTGAGAATTATTTGGGTTTATTTAACGGCTAACAGGATACACATAGTGGGTATTATGAAAAATTTCTGTGTCATGATCAAAACTCAATTTCACATGTGTTAAGGTGCTTTGTAGTGACAATGGTACTGAATTTAGCCCTCTTAAATCATATTTTGCACAACATGGCATAATAACCCAAACTTCTTATGTGGGAACTCCGTAACAAAATGGGAGAGTTGAATAAAAGCATCGTCATATTTTGAATGTTACTAGAGCACTTAGATTTCAGGCTTTTTTACCTATACATTTTTGGGAAGAAAGTATTCTTACTGTGGGGCATTTAATAAACCACACACCAACCTTGCTTAATAATGGAAAACCCCCTATGAAGTGTTGTTCAAGAAACCTCCTTCTTATGAACCTATTCAGACTTTTGGGTGTTTGCGTTATGCTCATAGCAAGAATCAGACAAAGATAAATTTGCATCAAAGAGTAGACGTTGTGTTTTTGTTGGTTACACACATACTCAAAAGGGTTGGAGGCCATATGACCTTAATACAGGTGAATTCTTTGTTTCTCGAGATGTTTACTTTGTGGAGCATATGTTCCCATTTTTGGGTACTGATGTGCAACAACTCGAACCTCATCCTAGCAGCGCCCATACTTAGCCTATTTTGATGGTGTTGTGCATATGAAAACTCCTCCAATTGATCTGGATCTTCATGATGCCAATAAGACCTGTGATTACAAGGAGAGTAATGATATTAAGGCTGAACATTCAAACAACAGGGGGAGTGAGTCTCCTAGGGTAATTGCTGAGTCTACAGAAGAACAAGGGAAGGAGCAGGTGTCTTCTCCGCTAAATGGTAATGTAATATGTCCCTTGATGCTCTGCAACCTCCACATGATGTGTTATCTAATCATCCGCTTAGAGGACACCATGCCAAGCATCCATCCACACACCTATGCAACTATATCACTAATACGGTGCATTGTGTACACCCCTCCCAATATCCCCTACCATCACAATCCTCAAGTATGTCTTATCCTATAGCACACTATGTTAGTTGTGATAAGTTTTCTCCTTGACATTGACATTTTCTTGCAGTTATTTTTGCAAGTATTCAACCTTTGAGATTTGCTGATTCCATGAAAGATTCGAGATGGCGTGATACTATGTGAATAGAAATTGATGCTCTTGAGAGTCAAGGTATATGGACCACTAAGACTCTTCCATCGGGCAAGATTTCACTTCCTTCTAAGTGGGTTTATAAGATTAAATATAATTCATATGGGTCAATTGAATGCTTTAAAACATGATTGGTTGTTTGTGGGAATGACCAGATTGAGGGAATTGATTATCACGAGACTTTTGCTCCTATGGCTAAGATGGTTACCGTATGAACTTTTCTTTCAGTTGCTACAACTCGTAATTGGAAAATTTATCAAATGGATGTCCATAACGCATTCTTACATGGTGATCTTGATGAAGAGGTGTATATGTGTTTGCTCTGGGTTTTTCGGCTACTTATCCTAGAAAGGTATGACGTCTTCGCAAATCTCTATATGGTCATCGCCAAACACCACACAATTGGTTTGCCAAATTAAAAAGTGTTTTACAGTCTTATGGTTTTGTGCAGTCTTATATGTTCACCTATTGCAATGCTGATGTCCAAATATGTGTTCTTGTCTATGTTGATGACTTGCTTATTGGGACAATGATGTTGACATGATATCTCGCTTCAAATCTTATCTCAATTTTTGCTTTCATATGAAGGATCTGGGTGTCTTGAAATAATTTCTTGATATTGAGATTGCTCGTAGTCCCGAAGGTCTCCTTTTATGCCAACGCAAATATGCTATAGATGTTGTTTCTGAGGCTAGTTTACATTGGGTAAAGCCTGCTGGATTTCCTATAGAGCCAAACCATAAGCTTGCATTGCCCACCGGTGACTTGCTGCTGAACCAAATCGCCACAGGCGACTAGTTGGACGACTGATTTATCTGACTATTACATGACCCGAATTGAGTTACTATGTGCATGCTCTTTGGTAATTTATACAGAATCCTCGCGTGAAACATTAGGATGTCGCTTTGAGAGTTTTGCATTATTTGAAGGGTTATTTGGGGTAAGGGATTTTGTTACGTGCGGATAGTGATTTTGAACTCTATATTTACTGTGAGTCTGACTGGGCCAGTTGCCCTCTCAATAGGGATTCTTTGACAGGTTACTTTGTGTTGGTGGGTCGCTCACTAATATCATGGAAGCCTAAGAAGCAGCAAACAGTTTCCTGTTCGTTTGCCGAGGTTGAAGGTCACTCCATGACTATTGCTACCCGTGAGTTGATATGGTTGAAAGCTCTTTTGCGCTTCTTTGGGATCGACCACAGCCAACCTATGTAGCTGTTCTGTGACAATAAAGTTTCACTCTACATTGATTCCATTCTGGTTTTTCATAAACGCACCAAGCACATTCAAGTGAATTATCACTATGTTCGTGATCATATACAAGCTATTCATCTTATGAAGGCTCTTAGGAAACATCAGTTTGAATACTTATTTCGTAAGTTGGACATTCGTGACCTTCATGTTTCAACTTGAGGGGGAGTATTGGGTCATTTATGTAATTAGCTTTAATTAGTTTCTTAGGCTTAATCTATTCTATTTACATATGTTAGTCTTATAGTTATGTTACGTGAGTGCCTTGTAAACATTTGTATATATTACTGCTTATCAAAGGTAGGAATATTAATGAGTCGGGCCGAGTTCAGTCCAGGGTGGTCCGTTGCCCTGCTTGTGGCTGGACAGGAAGGGATAGGTTGGTCTGTGGCCTGACCCTTCCCGACCCGTGGCCCGACCCACCATATATATTTTTAAAGAAAAACGTCAAAAACGACATTGTTTTTGAAGTAACGGTCGGGCCATAAGTCAGGTCAAACCTCAGTTTGTGACCCAATTGGGCAAACCATGACCGACTCGCTGCCTGCCCGTGGCCCGGTCAACCCAGGCTAAAATTAGGCCAACCCAAGCAAGCCAGGTCAAATTTGACATTCCTAATCAAGGGAATACAAGAAGACTTTTCCCCTCAACAATTATTTACATGGTTATAGTACTTTGACCTATACTATAATAACCATAAGGTAGGATTGGCAAATAATCGGTTTCAAACCAAACCAGTTCCGGACAAAGGTAAAAATTTCATATCCCTAAACTAATTTGAAATTAAATTTTTTTTACTAAGTTGACCCGAAACTAAACCAGATTGGAAAATACCCAACCCGGTTCGAAACCAATTTGTTCAGTTTTAACTAATAGCAAAAGACCATTAAATTACAGCATCTTCTTTCCATCTCTTTCTCTGTAAAATCAATCAAAAAATATAGCAAAGAAAGCTAAATTATGGTTGTCTAGTTGAAGTTTAAACCAAACAAATGGTAAGTCAACAAATAAATTAAAAAAAAAGACTACAACTACTAAATTCAAAGTCTCCAATAAAATTATAGCAAGAAGCTAAAAAAACACAAACAGTACACCAAATCCAAAACCAGTAAACCACATTGTTCATACTACAAATTTAAACCAAATAAAACTAAATTATGTAAAAAAATTTCTTCGCTAAATTTTGAAACAATAATTTTTTTCCCTTTTACTAATTCGGATCAGACAATTTTAATAGGTTTTAAATGTTCGGTGCTGACCAATTTTTAAAATTAAGACATTTTGTCCGATTAGGTCAAAACTGATTCAGATTTGATTTTAATTCGGACAAAAATCGGTCAATCCGGTTTAAATTCGTTCAAAAAAATTCTAATTCGTATTTGATTTTTCTAGATTGAACAGGGTCGGATTATCAGTTTGGACAAAATTTTACCAGGCCTACCTTAAGGTTTTGCAGTTTCGTTTAGTGGAATCCACAAAATTGAACAATAAATGATGATATTGTCAAGGAGAATAAGTGACCCCTATGACAAACATTCATAAAGTAACTCTTATTTGATGATTAACTTGTTAAACTGCCAATGGGGGAACAGAAAACAAAGATGGTCCTGGGTAATTTCTTAGATAAGCATAAATTGAACAACTGATATGGAGCAATACGTGATGAGTGCCATTCTATCTTGTCTTTTACGTATATTGTTATGCAGTTTGGTTTGGTTAACCCTATCT
>JANZXR010000008.1:514803-537089 GCA_027575705.1 Erythroxylum echinodendron | reverse complement strand
ACTCAACTTGAAATAAAATTAAACTCACCAAAACTAATAAGTGTGCGGTACTTAAATTTTCCTACTTTAAGAAATGACACGATATCATCGGAATAAAAAATAACCAATATTTTAAAAATCAAATCGGTTCAACCTATTTAATAATAAAATTTTAAATTATTTAATTTTTTGGTTCAATTTTTAACTCTTCAGTTCGATTTAATTTAATAATTTTTGTTGACAAAATTTAGTTATTTGATTAACCAATCAATTAATTTTTTTAAAATTAATTGATTTTTATAAATAAAAATAAATTGATTAATTTATTTTTTTGGTATTTTTTAATTAAAATTAAAATTTTTAATAAATAACAAGTCTTTTTCAATCATTTTGAAATTTTTTTAATTTTATTGAATTTTAACAAATTTTATGATAATTTAATAGTTGTTAAATTTTTTAAACTTTAAACTTCTTATTTGGTTGATTTAATTTCCGGTTCAATTCTTGCCACCAAAATTGCATTAACACATCAACTATAGTTGAGGGCATTTGCTAAGGAATTTAAACATCAAGGATGACCTGTTTTAACTACCTTTAGGTTCAAAATACGAATTTAATCAACCACTGATTGTATATTTAACGGTAAACAGTTCTATAAAAGGCTATAATTACGAAAAATGTACTTGAAACACTATTAACATGGTCTATTTTACAATTACAACAATGTAGTTCTTGTAGTATAGTGTTGACTATTGTACTATTATGTAATTTTGCGTACCAGGTAGACCAAACCATAATAACAGCCTTCGCGGACGATCAAGGAACCTTGCTTGCCATGCAGGTTCATCATTTTCGTATATGAAACCACTCTTCATGTACAACTTCCTTGCTGGTTCATTGTTGATGGCAACATGAACATACAAGTCACTTATGCCTGTGAAAATGTTAGCAGCTAAACTTGTCTACGATTCTTACGAAATATAAAAATTGTTCAAGCTTGAAGAACACTAAACCACAATCAATAAATTTATGCAGCAGATCATCAAAGTTACAGGTAATGAATTTTGGTTTAGTCTTTAGCAAGATAATAATGAATACTTGAGGAAAGCTCCACTTAGCACAAACTACAGACCACTTAATATTTTCATATTGATACTTCGATTGTTGGTTATAGCTGAAAATTCGGCTCTTTATACCACAACAGAGCATTAAGGTGCAAATTCAATGAGTAATGAAGGTATGATAGAAAATTGGATTCAAACTGAGTTCTCACCCCAGTCTTGTGCCACTATTTTGGACTTTGAGATGAGTTCATAACCCAATCCATTCCTTTGCAGTTCCTTTGCTACACATACGTTGCTCAGGTATGCCCTTGCAATGTCTGCCCCAATTCCCTATCAATGCAACGCAAACTCAGATAGCATGTAACTGCTTACCTTAAAACTTGAAACGGTTCAAAAGAAACTCTGATAAAGACATTAACACATTATTTCTTGATGACTGATCAATCACAATGTGGGGATATTTCAATTCGTTAGTGTCCTTCAATCCAAATCCTTCTCTGTTCTTTTTTTTTTTTGTGATCGATGCTAGGAAAAAGCATTAAGGTCATGACTGGGGTGAATAGATCTCTATAACAATCAACAATAAGACAATTTGAAACTTATGTATACATTGCAGCTTGTACCTCTGGCCTCATTCCAGTTATTTCTTCTGGAAGTTTTAGGCACTGATTAATATCAAGGCTGCCTACTACTACTCGATGTTCTCCATCATCTGTGAACTATAAAAGATATAGAAAAGATAATATGTAAATGTTGGCATTGAGCTGACACACTAAGAATGATCTATACATGAACACTTCCAGATTGGTTTTGCAATTTGGCCAGAAACATCAGTCTCAGAAAATATTGACAAAAATGCAGCAAATGGCACCCTGAGATCAGAATAGCAGCAAATCAGAATTTGGCATTACAGGTTGGCCCACGAAAGACGAGAAGACGCATACTAGGAGTAAAGACAATCTCAGGCATGGCATATGATTCTTGCTAACCAAACTCATATCTTTTATTCTGATATCACACAACTCAAGCCAGCCTATCTTCAGATGTATTTCGTGTTTACTGCAATGGCTACTACACCTTCAACAGATTTATTTTAGTCCCACTTAAATTTCACAGCATGATGTGAATCACAATATTTCCACCACACACTACAAAGTCAGAGACTCAAAGAAGCACTCACAATCAGATCATAGCCAGGAACATCCTAATAGCTACAAAGTTTTGGTTTTTTCCTTCACAGACCACAACATGATCCAAGAAATGAACATTCTAATGGCATAAATGAAAGAAATTTCACACACACACACACGCACATAAAAAAAGAAAGACAACAGACCTTACATTCGGTGCATAAATCATCGAACAAGCTGGAAAGCTGCGATAAGGGAAGAGTAGCATTTATGCAAGACACCCTTCTGAACCCTGTCCTCTTACCAGCCATACGTTCCTTGAGCGCTTCAAATTCACGCTCTGCCAAGTACATTTTGTGATCCTAATAATACTTGACACAACATGAATACAATCAATTCCACTCACTCGATCAAATCCTCTGTCAACTTTTATATAAATATTTCTAGAAGATCAAATATTTCGCACTGGAAATGTAATTACGGTTAACGAATTTTAACTTTCCCATCCAAAAATTTCACTTAATTTTAGCAGTAGCAACAAACTTGAAGTGTTAACAAACAAGAAACGCAAAGAATTATGAGAATGAGAATGAAGCCGACTGACTTGGATACCAAAAGAAGAAGGATCAAAGTCGTAAAAGGACCGAACGCGGAGCCGGGCAGCCGCCCAGAGCTCGTCTTCCGACAACGTTTCTGCTACCAAAAGAGCCGACTTGTCAATACGACACGGTGAATACACGTTGGACGCTGACCCGACAGGTCGGAGGAGGCGAGAGCCACGAGAGGAAGATTGGTGAAATATATTGGGGCAATTCTGGTAAGAGTTGGGAAGATGTGAAGAAGAAGGACAAGAAGACAGAAGTACCATCGCTACGGTCTCCTTTCCTCGTCCTCGTATCTCTGTTTTCTGCTTTCTGTTTCTGGTTTATTTTGGTTTTCCTTATGAATTATCCTTTCCTTTTTTTTTTCTGTTGGCTCTGAAAATACAATTGTCAGGAATATCCATTCTAATTCCTAATTTCCTCTTTTCTTTACAAACTTTTTACAATTCTTAATTAACACGAGTTTCAACTAAAAAGTAAAATCACAATATTTTGTATTTTATAATTAGATAATTCATTTTCTCATATTTTGACTCGGACTTTGATGTTGTATAAGCTGCGTTTGGTGAAGTTTCACTTTTCAGGTTTCAGCATATGTTCTTGCATGTACGGCACTAATTCAGACAAAATGTACCAAGTATAATTTGAAGAGAGCAATAAATTTGAAACAGCTGGTACCTAATAAAGAAGCACTGCAATGCACTGCAACTATCATTATCCCCAATCCCTTGCACCCGAATCCATGGCTGTGCTTCGTCATTAATCTAATTTGACCCACAAGGAGGGGTAAAAAAACAGGGAAGAAAGAGGAGGAAGCATTTATTTGGCAGAAGCAATAAACTCCAGGTCCAGGCACACAATTGCCTCTCTGCAGGAAAGTCTGGTAGTACAGAAGCAAACAGTCGTCTTTTTCTTTTTCTTTTGCATATCTTTTAATCTCATATCGACCGTTTGCATGCAAAAACATGAACTGAGAGGATGAGAAGACGGAAACGAAGGAATCCATTTTACTTTTCACGATCTTTCAGCCTGCAATAAAACTGAAAAAGGAGGGGCCTTTTTGATGGAGGAGGGCCTGACTGACAAGGCTTTGCCAATGAGTGGTCACATCACAAAGGTTGTGATGATTATGAAGATTTAAAAGGTGACCAGTGTAACATCCCAAGTAGTCTTCCATGCTCCTCACGCGTTAACTCTAGATTTGTTCCTCACTCCATCCAAATTCGCTTTGCTATGCACTATGCAGGCATATGCAGTGTGAGTCACTTCTTGTGATGGAACTGGAGATCAAAGTTTCTCTCTTTCTTCAAGTATCTTCAGTTCTGTCACCACTGGAATAATTGCTGACTGCTGTTTTCCTTTTTTTCTTCTCCATTACACCCAAAAACTAGCTGCTAATAATCTTATACCACGGTCTTAACTATACATAGAGCTGTATTTCAAAAAAAAAAAAGAAGATTTAAAATTTAAAGGAAAAGGATTTTCCAGGAAAAGAACCGAAGGTGCAAAGACAAATCCATATCTCTGTTCTGTAGCCAGCTTTCCATAGCAAAGCTGTTCTATGTTTTCTTATGACTCGCAATAGCATCAAAAGATATCGTTTGGCAGTCTATCCAATCTTGGAGATTGTGTGAGTTTACAAGTCATTAGGTCCCTTACGAGCAGCAAAACTTGTTAATTAATACCCAAAACACGAGACAAATTTCTCAGATAATTGAACATGCCCTAACAAGGTAAACTCGTAGTGAAGTGACCATGGTTATACTGCCCTTCATTTGCATGCCTTATCTTGGCAATTTTTACAATGTTGAACCTTGATACGTTCTTCCCAATGCTCTTTATCTACTCATTAGTTTTGCAGGTTGAAATGTCAATATGACACCACATGAGAGTTCGTTGGGTGCAATGAATGCTGCAAGGTCTTCGTTATTATTACCCCAGTAAATGCTTCCCTATTTCTCGATTGCTCCTGCAGAAAAGCTTGTAATACATTTCAAGTAAAACTTAACAAAACAAGCTCAAGTATTGCATTACTGAATTAGGCATTGAAAGCATGGTTCTTGACAGTGTCATGCAACAAGAAACTGTAAGAAAGATCAATAAATTTGCTTGCATAGGAACCTTTGTACATAAAAGGGAGCTGATGTAGAAATTGACACAACAGTGTGTAATGTATTTTTACCCATTCATATTGTTCATCCCTTTTTCTCTCTCTCTCAAGAGCTTGAAAATTCGAGTCTTCATGCTTCATATTCTTCCTATTTTACGTAACTGAGGGGGTAAAAGATACTAGGCAGATGAGTGAGAGAGAGAAAGCCTTGCACAGTTTTGTGGGGATGGTTAAGTCACATTGCTTACAACTCTGTACTTCCCCTATTCTTCTCTCAAATCAGTCACCATTTTTATCTGTTAACTGATAATCCTACTTCTCACTACTCAGAGATGGTACATTATATGCCCTTGGTTCATGTATTTTGGGTCCATTTATTGGATACTTTCTTTAACTCCTGGTTGGGACCAAACATTTTTTTGGAATGTCAGCATCTTCTGTCTCACATTTATTTCCATCGCCTTTTTCACTATATAAGCTGCATCCATCTCTTCACACCAAGTATCTCTTGTTAGTTACCCTTTTATATCACTTCACAGCTCTCTTGGTCATAATACCATAGCTACCCAGAGTCCCTGTCTTTTCTTTCTCATGCTCTTTGTTCGTTGTTGGTCAAGATGCTTCTTTCAATGGTGCAAAACCAAGTTTCTGAACTTGCATGTGAAGAATTGCAATGGAGTTGGAGAGTTCCATAACCATGTTCTCTCGTGTTGGAGCAGAATAAAGCCTAAATCAGAGTTTTGACGGTGCTGTCCTGCCTGAGCTTCTTTCTTCTTCTTTTTTTTTTTTCTTGACCTTGCAAGGCTTTCAAAGTCTTGTTTTTAGGTCATGGCTACGTTTTTTCTTCTTAACATTTGAATTTTATTCTTTTCTCTTGGCCAACTATCCCACCATTTCAATTTCTTTCTATTCCTCCTGAGCTTTGAAATCGCATGAAGCCTGTATGTATGGCTTCTGTGAAATGGCACGGCTTGTAACTTTTATTACAACTGAAGTAAGCATTTTGATTCAGATGGATCTCCCTTTTCTTGCAAGTTATTTCCCTTTCACGTTTCACAGATGATCAAGCAGAAACAAGCAGAAAGCAATACGATAATATAACTTATTTAGGTTTTCCCAAAGTCTTGTCATGTTATATTTTCTGAGGAAATTTGGCTATATCTCATGCAAATGACCAAGTATAGCGAACGATTTGCCTTATGACCATCTTGTTTGTTGTGTATGATATCAAATTAATGCAGACATTTTCAGGTTTGTTGCACTAGGGCACTTCAAAGTTCCTACCAGAAAAACGCTAGCTTTCAGCTGCTAAAAGTAACTTCAATGAAGAGCCTGTAACATTTAACTGCTTTAGCTTAAGTTTCATGCAACTTCCGGGGTATAATCAACCCGTAGTTTAGTGATACAGAGCCTTTGATTATTTCATGAAGCCATGTCCACCATCAACGTAACTTATGTCTGCTTCAACTATGTTGTTGATGCTCGATGAAATATTTTCCAGATTTGGAAACGCATAAATGGAACGAATCTGGATTCTTGACAGGAATGACCCATTTTCCTGCTTAATGTCACTTGATCCGTCTAATAAACAAGAAATGTGATTTGATAAGACTTAATTTTTCCACTGATATGTACTTGGAGCAACAGCTCTACTTACAAATGTTGAATTATAACGTGCAATGGCTTCGTAACTTGGAATTGATTCCACTAGTTACATGAAGTCAGTAGCTTTAATCTGTTCCAACTTTGATGATACTTTGGTGCTAACTCATTAGTCACAAATAATCACAAAGTCCATGGCAGTAAGTTATGATGTGTTTCATCTTTTATCATACCTCACGCTTAAACATCTTTAACCTTTTTAAAGAAAATCTAAACCGTTTGCTAAATGTATGTGATGATCGCAAGTAACGTGGCATCTCAACCTGGGTGGGTACTTGTAAAGGCAAAAGGAGTATTTTATTATTAAGTGTGAGTTCATCCTTGTAATTAAATCTTAAACCTAACTTAGCTAGACAATTAATTTACCATGTAAACAAAATTATCCCACCTTCCGCCTTTTGTTTACCCTTTCTCTGAAATCCATCCAACCCTCCCTCGTCCCTCCAGCCTCCCTCGTCGTATTCCAAACGGCTTTCCAGTGCAAAGCAACAAACACTACCCTTTCATAAAGTTGCAATCAAAGAACAGATTTGTTAGTGAATTACAAGATAATTAGCAAATGCGTACAAACCTACTTTCCTTTGCCTTCTACTGCTTGTTATTAGCTTTTTCAGTTTCACCTGCTAATTTCGGCATCGGTTTTACTAATAGTTTTTAATGGATATTCAGGGATGAATCAACATGATCTGAGCCAAAGGGTTTTTTAGTTCTTAGAATTTAGCTAGTCCATGGTACACGTGGTTGCTTCTTCGATGAAGGCTTGTATTTGTTTTTCTATAACATGCCATCTCATTCTGATGAACTTTAATTTTAAGGTGCGAGACTGGTATCTGGATTCTTTCCGTGATCTGAGATCCTTTCCTGAAATCAAAGATACAAGTGATGAGAGGGAATTTACAAAAATGATAAAAGCAATCAAGGTTAGACACAACACTGTGGTCCCGACAATGACTTTAGCCGTTCAACAGTTGAAGAAATAAATGGATCCAAGCATGTATGAGGATCTGGTTGAGATTCATCAGTTTCTGGATCGGTTTTACTTGTCAAGAACTGGGATTAGAATGCTTATTGGTTGGTTTTAGCTTCTTATTACCTTCTGAATATAACTGCTTGCTTTCCGTTTTCAGCATCGTGTAGTTCTGTGGACTTCTACGTATAAACTCTCTGTATATGCTCTTGGATTTTGGATGGTACTCAGGGCAGCATGTTGAGTTGCACGATCCAAATCGTCCTCCTCAATGTGCGGGTTGTATTAATACAAAAATATCTCCGGTTGAAGTTGCACAAAATGCTAGTGAGGATGGATGCCGTGCTATTTGCCCAAGGGAGATTGGAAGTGCACCTTACTTTACAATGAAGTGCACCTTATTTTACCATTTTACATTCCCGTAAGTTGATTAGTTTCTGTGTGTTTTGCCTTGTACAGTTGGCTCTTCTTATTTTGCCTTCCTTACCATTTACAGTTTTCGTATGGACTTAATGCTTTTTGGTTTTGGTTTTGGTTCTTAGTTTAGTGCATTGAATTGCATCTGTTGCAGTAGTCATCAAAAGCAATTAGAAATTTGCTCATGCATCTATATGTAATGCCCTAGCTTGTGTATCAGCTATGTTCCAGCATACTTGCACCTAATGGTATTCGAGTTGGTTAAGAATTCCTTGAGAGCTGTCAAAGAGCGTTACATGGATTCCGATAAAGTGGCTCCTCCTATCAGAATAGTAGTTGCTGATGGAATCGAGGACGTCGCCATAAAGGTATTCTGCTCTAAAAATCATCTCATTGCACTGGATTTCCACATATATCCTCGTCCACAATAACGTGATACTATCCAAGGCGTGCCCTGGTATATGTTTCTGATCACTAAATTCTTAACAAGTTGGCGTTATTGCTGTAATATGTTTCGGATGAGGTAGGTGGGAATCCGAGGAGCGGACTTCCCAAAATCTTCACATACCTTTATAGCACTGCAAAAAATCCTCTGAATGAGCATTCTGATCCTGGAACGGCTGATACAGTAACAATGGCTGGTTCCGGAATTGGTCTTCCAATTAGCCAGTTATATGCAAGGTATTCTGGGGGTGATCTGCAGATAATCTCTATGGAAGGATACGGTGAGTGGATCCTTGTGTTTAAGGTGTTTGTGATTTTTCATGTTTCATCCAGTTTGTATATGATGTCCTGACCGGATTCGGTTGCTGTTTCCACTGTGTGACACAGGCACTGATGCATATCTTCACCTGTTTTGACCGGGAGATTAACTAGAACCCCTGCCATGAATGTTGATCTGATCTTCAATGAATTGAAATTGAAATTGTCAGCGTTTAGTTTACTTTATAGGAATGTTGGATAGATAATATTTAGTTTTAAGGGAATCTGTTGATGAAATAGCATTTGACTTTGGCCTTACATTAACTCAGCCTGGATGATGCGCTTTTTTCATTACAAAGTAAGATAAAAAAGAGTTAAAACCATCATGATGATGATTTGTTCAACCATGTTAAGCCTTGAAGAAAATCACTTATAATACTTTTATCTATTTCCAAATATTAGAATTTCTTCATACTCAAAGCTCAAAGTATAGATTTTCATTGGAATTCCTTACTAGTTATCAGTCAACAACTAAGCTCGCTCTTTCAATTTCACTTCTCTAACCTCAGTTTGAGCTATCGTGGAGAGCTCCAACTAATCACTCGTTATCTTCATCGTCAAAAAAATTTGGGTAAACCGCCAACAGCAGCAGGATCAACATCCAAGGATTCCGCATCATCCATCACTGCTGTCTATGTCACTCCTGCATAGTCAATTAAATGATTCTCATATCCATCTTTATATCAGATTACACTTCCACTGCACAGAATTTCCTGAAACATTTTCAAATAGAATGTTAGCACAAATACTTCCACTAAAACCATATTTCAACAAAACGTAATGTATTTCTTTGATATCCACGGAGATTCTAACTTCCAGTGTAAAGTTCCTGGAGTTAATCATTTTCCCGATTTCTGAATTCTGAATCATATTTGACAATGGTTCAATTAGGCACGCACAAAAGTCACAGAAAGCTAACTCCAATTAGGTTGTCATGACATCAAACAGAGACTTCAGCATTTTCATGCAAAGCATAGTGTTCCAAGCACATTGGAGATATGTGGCAAAGTAAATTGAAAAATAGGAGTTTAAGCAACCTAACAGAGAAAAAAAAGAGCAGCTTACCCGTAGTTGTTAGGTGTCATTGCCAATAAGATGCTAATATGTGGGATGGTGGATGAGGGTGTTAAGACTTATCCACCAAAAACTTAATAGTGTAAAGTTTACAGCTGTGTTTGTTTTTAAAACTTGATAGAAAATGTTATTCGTTGTAGTCTACATTTATGTACAAACAATAAGTAAAAGCTAGCCGTTGGATACAATTTGTTATGATCTAAGGGCTGATAATTATAACAGAATGTGTTGTTGTATTATAGCTAGAAACTATTTGTACAAGTCAATAAGAAAGCTTCAAGAGCGTCTCTGATGGGCTGCACAGTATATGGGTTTTGTTGTAACATTATTTTGATGGGCTTTAATAACTTTACTAGTTTTTAAAGACCCATCAGAATCTTCTTCTCTAACAGCCCCTCTCAAGCGATACTCTGGTATAGAGCAGAAATTGAGCTTGTTAGGAAGATATGTGGATCGATTCTTAGAGAGTGGTTTTGTGAGTAGATCAACTAGCTGGTCATCAGAGCTGAAATATCGCACATCTATTTGACCACTTTTGACCTTGTCTTGTATGAAATGCACATCTATTTCGATGTGTTTCGTGCTAGCATGGAAGACTGAGTTTTGGGCGAGAGAGCGAGCTCCAATGTTGTCACACCATAGAATGGGATTGTGAGGAAGAGTGAATTTGATTTCTTTGATGAGGGAGTGAATCCAAAGTAGTTCTGTCGACATGGTACTTAACTTCGATGCTAGAGCGAGCTACTGTGGTCTAATTTTTGGAGCTCTAGAATACCATATTACCCCCTAAAAGGACACAACCGTCGGTGGTGGACTTCGTATCGTCTGGAGATCCTGCCTAATCGAAGTCATTATATCCTTGAAGCGACAGAGGTTGCAACAATGGGCGAAATACCAAGGTTAGTGAATTTATGCCTTTTAGATATCGTAAAGCTCTTTTACAGGCATTCCAATGAGTGTCGAGAGGATAAGAGAGAAATTGACTGAGTTTGTTGACGACAAAGGTACTGTCAGGTCTTGTGTTACACAGGTACTAGAGAGCATCGATGATGCTGCGATAAAGGGTGGGATCAGAGAAGGGTTTTCCATCAGTAGCCAAGAGTTTGGTCCCAAGAGCTAAAGGGGTGGCACAGGGTTTGCAGTTTGCCATGTGGGCTCTGTCAAGAAGATCGAGAGTGTACTAATGCTGAGACAAATACAATCCAGTAGAGTCTCGATAAGCTTCGCACCTTAGAAAATGATTAATGCTTCCTAGGGCTTTTAGAGCAAATTAATGATGGAGCTTGTGTATGATGTTGTGAATCTGTGTTGATGAGCTACCTATGATTAGGATATCATCTACATCGATCAATATTAGGAGAACAGAACCTATGTCATGTTTGTAAAAGAGAGAAGAATCCCAAATAGAGTTAGTGAATCCCCATTTAAGTAGAGCAAATCGCAAAGTGGTGTACCAAGCTATAGGAGCTTGCTTGAGTCCATATAGGGCTTTATCAAGTTTGTAGACATAGGTTCTGAAATTTGATTCTTCAAAGCCTTGGGGTTGATTGATGTAGATAGATTCAGTGATAGAGCCATTTAGAAATGCGTTGTTGATGTCAATTTGTTAAATGTCCCACCCTTTAGAGATTGCCAAAGATAGGATCACTCTGATTATAGAGGACTTGACCACTGGACTGTATGTGTCTGTGAAGTTAAGGTCAGGTGTTTGATTGAATCCCTTAACCACAAAATATGCTTTGTGTTAGGAGATGGATCCATCAGTATTGTGTTTGATCTAAAAGATCCATTTTGGGCCTAGTAACTTCATAGAGGGGTGGTGGGGAACAAGGTATCACTTCTTGTTTTGCTTAAGAGCATTGAATTCTTCTTGCATAGCATTTTTCCATATAGGATCCTGGAGAGTAGTGATAGGTGATTTTGGTAGTGTGGGAGGTTTGGGTGACAGAGAGGTGGTGTATAGTTTGGGTTTGAAGATACCAGAATTGGATCTAGTGGTCATGGGATGTTTATTTGTGGGGTGAGGAATGGATAGAATGGCTGTAAAAGGGTGGGAGGATGGTAGGGTAGAATTAGTTAACTGTCTTGTTGTGTGTTGAGGACTCTGTCGAGGTAAGGAGTCTGCTACAGGGGACGACCTTTGAGTGGTCTGTTGGGAGTGTTGGAATTGTAGTATATATGTTAAAGTAAATAGAGGAAGACTGAGTGTGAGTATGATAGGTTGTGAAAAAGAGGGAAATAGTTGTGGATAGGAGAACTCAAATTCATTAAAAATGAACATGTTTAGAGATGTAGATGGTGCCATTAGGATGAAGACATTTATATCCCTTATGAAAGAAAATGAAACCAATAAAGGCGCATTTGGGAGTGTGAAAATCCATTTTATGTTTGTTATAGTATCGTAAATAAGGGAAACAGGAACAACCAAAGATTCTGAGATGGCTATATTTGGGGGTTTGTGATACAGTTTTTGAAATAGACTTTGGTGATTGAGGGTAGGAGTTGGGAGGGTATTGATGAGATAGGTAGCAGTAGTGAAGGCTTCAAGTCAATATTTGAGAGAAATATGAGCATGAGAGAGTAATGTGAGACCTGTTTCAGTTATGTGGCGATGTTTTCTTTCGGAAATGCCATTCTGCTGGTGGGTATGAGGGCAGGTAAAGCGAGGCTAAATGCCGTGGGAGGCAAGAAAGGGTAAGAGAGCTTTGAATTCACCACCCATATTACTCTGAACTGCCTTTATTTTGAGATTTAGTGATTTTTAACTAGAGTTTTGAATTGAATGAAAACAGATAGAGTTTCAGAAATCCAAGTGAATTTGGTGTATGAGTCTACAAAAATGATATAGTATCAGTACCCAGTAGGTGAAGGAATGGGACTGAGGCCCCATAGGTCGGTGTGTATGATTTGTAATGGTTGTGTAGTTGTAATGTCATGGGTTTGAAAAGGTAATTGGTCATGTTTACCCATTTTCCAAGCATCACAAAAACGAAGAGTAGTAGGATTGAAATTGTATTTCATTGATTTCATAATCTGACGTAATACAATAGAATTGGGATATCCTAGGTGGGCATGCCATAAATTTATATTTTTTTTTAGTGAGAAAAGATGCAGTGGTGGTGTGAAGGTGAGATCTGTGAGGATGTATGGGAGTTGATTTAGAAGGAGTATGTGGAGGAGTGGATTGGAGGTTGTATAGACCATCCTTAAGTCGTCCTTTGAGAAGAGTCTTCCCTAAAACTTTGTCCTTAAACACACAATAAGAGTCAATAAACTCAATAACAATACCATTATCTTTTGTTAGTTGACAAATGTTAAGTAGATTTTTCAAAATGCTGGAACTCGCAGAATACTGGATATTGAAAGAGGTGTATTGTTATTGAATGTAAGTGAAGAAAAACCAGTGTGAGTGATAAGAAGATGATTACCATTGCCCAGACCTATTGTAAGGACTGCTGAGAGATAAATTGCCAAGATCGGCAGTGATATGATTAGTTGCACCATTGTCAACAAACCACGTAAGATCTATAGCTGGATCAGGTTAAGCTGTAGGGGAGGGCTGATAGGCAAGATAGGCATACTGGTGGTGGTGAGAGGTAGAGGATTGGGACTGAGGGGTTTGACTGGGTCTAGTGTGTTTCCAGGAAATATCAAAACGTTTGTGACATTTGAATGCATCATGCCCTGGTTTGTGACAAATTTGACAGTATAACCTGTTAGTTCTGCCCCCTCGACCACGACAACCTCTTGAGCCTCAATGGGTTTGACGTCCATCTTGTAGAGAGCGAGAGTCTTGATTGAATTTGGCTATGTTAGTTGATGCAATGGGGTTGGAGAAGTGAGAGAGAGCAAGTTGTTGTTTTAGGCGAGTTTCATGCGTCATGAGGTAGCATTGTATCTCTTGAAGCGTAGCAGAAGTCATAATATAGGACAGAACACATACGGCAGCATCATAGTCTGTGGTTAAACCGCTAAGAGTGCTGAGAACAAGTTATTTCTCAGATATGGGATGCCCAGCAACTCTAAGAGAATCACCAATAACTTTGACTTTCTGGATGCAGTCAAGGATGGAGAGAGCACCTATTTGTATGATGGCTAGTTGTTGCTTCAGCTACAAGACTTTAACAAGGGAAGTTTACGTGAAGAGATTGCCCAGGATCTGCCATAGCTCTTTGGAAGAGGAGGCGTGATTGACTTGCCCAATCACTTGATCATCAATGGTTGTGAGCAACCAACATAAGAGAAGTATTCTACACAAAACTAGCATTTGTAAGCGGGGTTCTTAGCAAGAGGAGAGGCATCACTGCTGGAAGGAGATGAAGGAAGAAGTTAAAGGGGAGGAGCCTGATCCAAGATGAAATGTTCCAGATCTAGCGCACGTATGACAATGAGGACTTGGGGCTTCCAATTGAGGTAATTGTGTTGATCAAGTTTGAGGGGAAGGTTGAAGTTGAGTGTTTTTGCAAAGGTTGGATGGCGAGGAAGAGGGGGAGTTTGTGGCAAAGGTGGTAGATTCTATGGAGCTGGTTGACCTGAGTAAGAAAAGGCCTGATACCATGTAAAGTTTACAGTCGTGTTTGTTTGTTAAACTTGATAGAAAATGTTATTTGTTGTAGTCTACATTTATGTATAAACAGTAAGTAAAAGCTAGCCATTGGATACAATTTGTTATGATCCAAGGGCTAGTAATTATAACAGAATGTGTTGTTCTGTTATAGCTAGAAACTATTTATATAAGTCAGCAAGGAAGCTTCAAACAAGTCAGCAAGGAAGCTTCAAGAGTGTCTTTGATGGGCTGAACTGTATATGAGTTTTATTGTAACATTATTTTGATGGGCTTTAATAACTTTATTAGTTCTTAAAGACCCATCAAATCTTCTTCTCTAACAAATAGGCCATATCACTAAAGTGAGTTATTTTACATAAACGGCCACACGTTATCCATTTATTGCATGAAGTTAAAAAGTACAAGACATGGGATTGTACTTCATCCTCTTGCATGGAGTGTTTCTCTGGTTCTACAATCTAGTCATCGAGAAATCGTTCAAGTAGCACAATGTCAAGGGACATTGAACCAGTGGTTCTTATTGAAAAATTGATGGGGGCATTTTAGTTTGGCTCCTTGTTCGCTTATAGGTCCTTCTCTTCTTTTTCTTCTTTCCAATGTGGGATATTCCCACTCCAATATTCCAACACTTCCCTCAGGTCCAACTGGCCTGCTAAGTTGTGACTTGCCTTCAATTTTTTCTTTCCTTTTTTTCTTCAATTTTTCCATTTCTTTTTTTTTTTTGCTTCTTGAGCTTTTTTTTTTTACTTGCCTGGACTTGTGTTCACTTGGAGTCTTAGAGGCTACATGTCTGTATCTAGGCTTGTACTCTTGTTGAATCTCAGAAGTCACAAGTCCATCTTTTTTCTTGTATTTCCTGAATCTTCTTCACTGAGCCTTCTTTCATTTTTTTGGGCTTCAGGTCTTGGGCCACAGGTTCACTGTCTTCTTTACTTTCTTTTTTGCTTCAAGTCTTGGGCCGTAAGTCCATTTGTCTTATGCCTAAGTCTTCCTCACTAAGCCTTCTTTTATTGGGCTTCAATCTTGGGTCGCAGGTCTACCCTGCCAAGATTTTAAGAATCTTTATGGGCTAAAACAAAGCCGGTGGACTCTAATACAATGTTAAAAATTCAAAAGGTTCAATACAAGAGAAAGTGCATGAGAGAACGAGAGAGCATGGTTAAACTTGATATTAGGATACCCACTACCAAAATGCCCTAAGGCATTTTTAGTTTTGGCTCCTTTAAGCTTATAAATTCCATTATTCTTCTTTTTATTTCTAATATTGGATTTCTTCCCATTCCAACAGTGTTCTTTTCTTTAACTGGCATTCCCCAAGCCGCAAGTTGTAGTGAACAAAGACAATGTCATCGAATCTTTTCTACGCTAAGCGATGATGTCTCTGGCTATGGATCTGATCATATATGCTCCAAGAATGTTCACATAAAAAGGATGAGAGCAAGTCTGACTTAGTATGCAAACAGCTACACGTTGCACTTCTAAGCAGCTTATTCCACGTTGTTGCCACCAAGTAGCCGGTGGGGGAATTCATATCAGACCTCGAAGTATTGAGCCGAAAAAGCCCATTAAATTCTGCGTTTGGAATCAATGGAGAAACAGAAAAGGAGGGTGGGTCGGAGGGATTTGTAAACAAAACGCAACCAGTGGATGATCTTGTTTACATGTTTAAATTAGTTGCACAGGTGCTACACTTAACAATAAAATAATAAAGCGTGACATAAAAGACCCGCAAAAATATTTAAAAATATTTTTTAAAATGTCAGATTAGCATTAATCTAACACTTAGTAGAGGCCATTAAATTTTTAGTTAGATGAAAATAGAATTAAACGTTTTGTAAATGTTAAGGTTGTAATTGTTCACTTTCAAATGTTAAAATTAAGATTGTAACTGCTAAATGTTTGAAAGTGTAACAAGAAGTTTAATATTACATGAGCTATTCATCCAAAAAAAATTACATGAGCCAAACTCTCATGTTCTTGGCCTCCTTATTGAGATGATCAATAAAAACATTCAGGAAGTGTGTATATATGTATAGGGATCTCCATGAAAAGATGTTCAGTAATAATAGTAAAGCTCGACTTGGAAACTGAAATTTTCATCAGGAACGTGTCTCCAAGCGAAAAAAGAAGATACTGCACAATAGGTGTGGTCACAATTTTTGATCCTTGACCAAGACAGAGAATTGACGTGAAACACACTAATCAACTATGCATCTTTATATAGTTTAGATTCTTGGACATAATAACCCAACAAGTTCAATAAAGAATTAATTGGAATTTGGGGCATTGGAGGTATTACACAGGTATAGAGACAAGATTTGTGCTCAAACAACAATATGTTTTGAGCACCAAGGGGATGTTCCAATGATTCTATGTCCTATTTACAACAGAAAGGACATTTAATACATAAAAGTACCTTTTCCGATTATGAACAAAAAGGGATGGTAAACAACATAGCTCACTCTTCAAGTGAAAAGATTTGGAAGATGGAGATTCCGTTCAATGTCAGCAACCAGATCCTATAGTTACATACTGATTGAGCATTGATATCCAAGATCTTCTGCGCTCATTAGTAGATGTGGATCGCCCGTATCTTGATCTTGAATGTCTGACCAAATGTTCGCGTAGATTACGAGCAATGGTGCATGGAACTAATGAAGGATTCGTGTCTGGAGCTCCGATGCAGCGGCTAGCATTGAAGTTCATAGATGGGAACTTCTGGCAGCTTAAAGAGCGGAATGATGACGAAAGTGGGGACATTCTGGTGCAGCGGATATCTGGCTTGCAGAGTGGAGTGGTGACTGATGCAAGTTCTGGTTCATCAACTGAACATGCACAAAATGAGAGTGACAAACTTGTTCGGCTAATTACTTTTATTTCTGGCCTGGTTTCTGGTAGTTTAATGAACGAAACTATGCCATGGCGGCAGAGCGGACAAGCAACTGAGCCAGGGAGACCTTGAGCAACAACTGAGTTGCATATTGCAGAGCACAGATATAATGCACACCATGTACAGAATTCATGACCACAGCCTGCAACATTGAAGATATATACCATAATGTTGCTAGTAGGACTTCAGATGAAAGCAAAAAAGGAGCATCTGAACATGCAAATATATTAGTAGTAAGCATCAAGGTTAAAGACCATTAACTCACCAAATACAGAGTAAAGTTCAGAACATTCAGTTATTCACAAAATTGTTAAGAATTGTAGAAGTGAAAATATGGGTGAGCAGTTTATTTAACTTATCCAAATGAAAGTCCACCAGGAGCAGCAGCTTCAGCCTCTACAGCAACAGGATGACCAGTTCAAGTTATTATAAGTTAGAAAAATGGAAGTTGATGGAGACTCTACTTTTGCTTTCGGTTAAACTATCCTGCCTGCAGATCTAATTTATTCCTTCATCAAGTCTAAAAGCTTTATGGAATACCCGGAGGTGTTTGATAATCCTAGGACTATGTAGATCATTTGAACAGACAGACAATAATTCAAGCAGTAACTATCAAGACACAGATATCTCATTTAATAGGTGCTCTGAACCTTGAACCCATCAACTCTTTTGTTGCGAGGCCAAGACAGTCACTATGAGCTTTGTACATCAGACTATAGGAATAACAAAGATGCCTAATTATATCGTCAAGCAACTATATCTTACCCAAGCAGATTGAACACATAAGTTGTGACAAGTAACAAAGATGTAAAGAATATAAAGGAAAATTGGAACTTATTAGCTCATGAAAGTGATTTACCTTGTGCAGCAACTGTGCACTTCCTTTCTAGACAAACAACACATGGATCCTCACATACAGGCTGCAAATCATTGTTCCTCCACCCACATTCTCTACACACTCAGAAATGAAGATTGAAATGAGATTAATGATAATTATGGTGGAAAAGCGAATGGAACACACAAAACAAATAGATTATATGAGTTAAAGGAAATTGCACATGCATACACTATAAACACAAACAAGACATTTTCAAAGCAAGTTACACACATAAGCACCCAAAGAAAGAAAGAAAGAAAAATTTATGTCCAAAGATATTATTGTTAAATTCTTCCACTATAGACAAATTATAATAACCATCATAAAAAGAATAATATTACACAGTCATCCACTGCATTTAACTATACTTAAAAGGCTCATGAGGATCCATAGATATAATAACTTAAGTACCAATTGGAATATCTAAACTGTATTTACCTTGCAACATTGACAATGCTCTTGAGGGGAAGAGACAGAAAAGGTGAAGGATACAGTTCAACAGGAAATTCAGTTTGTGAGCTAAGAATTTCCTCCAGTTCGCTTCTATTCCATGAGCGAGCAACCATCAAGGGAGTAGATCTTGTGTCGAAGAAAAAGGATGTAAAAGGGATATGAGTCAACAACTTTCAATAAATATGGAGGACTAAAGCACAAGAATTTTTAACTAAAGACAGATATGTTAACCTCGACAACCTTTCTACAATGCCTTTTTATGGTTCACTAAGTCCACTCTGTCAAGAGATCAAGGCAGAATGGAATTATGCATAGAACCAAGTTCTAGCACTTGAAAATCATCATTTCTGTTTGATTTTTCATTTTGATATGACTAATCTTTTGCATGAGATAAAGAATGTAGGCATAAATGAAACACAACTACTTTACTGAATCACCATACCAAGAAAATTTACTAGTAAAATGCAGTCAAAAATTCAAGTAGGCGTATACAACAGATATCCAAAAGTAAAAGCTTATCTGGAAACATACCCGTTTGCATTTTGAGCACTCAGACTGGCACCCCTCGCTATCAAAATCTGAACCACAAACAAAACAAGGACAGGGAAACTTCAGCATCTATACAAGGTGACGAGACTTTGATCTTGTTAACTAGTGGAAAACATACTTGACAACATTGTGCATTTCCACCACATGCAGCGTAGTGAAGAGGAGTGCTTCCAGCACCTGCAAAGTCACAACAGCATTCCACTTAATCAAATATGCAATTGAATGCTAAGAGACATGCTAGAAAAGTGGGAGGTTTTAGGTAGAGCATTCCTTTACTATGTTAACAATATTAAGAGAAGCATGTTTTAGTTAGTAATGCACAATTTCATCAGTTAATTAGCATAATATAATATTATGCAAACACAAACTGAAAACCCATTTAACAGAAAACAGGAAACTAGAATTGCTTCAAGAACACCAAAACATTCTCTCAAATGCTTCAAACAGATGTACACTATCCTGTTATTACTATCATCCTTATCTGTATTTCAATATGAATTAATTAATGCCTTCAAGATTCATATGATTGCTGAACTGTGACTTGAAAATTTCTTTTCACAAATAATGTTGTACATATCCGTTGTGTTGACTGTATCAAGTGTTTGTTCTTGCACCCAAGCCATGTCGTCAATAAATAACAAAAGATATGATATAGGTATGTAAATGAACAATTCTGTAGGTGATTTTGTTCAAACCAACTATAAAATGGACAATAATCAACCATGATACATTTCGGCAATTACCAATTAGATCAATTGTGGTTCCATCTTCCATAGTGACCTTTAAAACAGAAGCTCCCAAGTCCAATAGTAATTGTAGTGCCTCGAGATGCCCATTTAGTGATGCCATATGCAGAGCAGTGATGCCTCCATCAGCAGGTCTATTAATTACCTCATGGAGAGCTCTGGTTTAAAAAAGAACAATTGCATGGAAAAGGAAGTCAGAAAATTGTGATTATCATATGATGATTATATGAGTACAAAATGACGAGATTTGATAGTACTCGTCATCAAACTCCGAGATTGATTCATCATTCTCTGATTTCTTCATCAATTTGTTCCAGAAATTAGGAATACTAGGTATGTAATCTGCGAGAAGGAGGCGTATGCATCGTGCATGACCATTCAAAGCAGCAAAGTGAAGTGCAGTACCCCCATTAAGATAATCTGCTCGGTGAATCTGGAGTCCCGTTTTCCAATCATTTGTCACAATCACAGACCATACACCTCTAAAGCAACTCCAAGAACAGAATAGGAAACTGTTGACTTGAATATAAATCACTTACATTGGCATTAAAAAGCATCAGCGTGAGAACAACTTCCCAGTGACCATATTGACAAGCTTGCATCAATGCAGTCTGTGATACAAAAAGTTTGAAATTGAACTATTTCTGATAAAATTTCTAAAAATGAGTTTGAATATTAGACCAGCAAGTAATTGAACGCAAAACACATTGACAATGTAACCAAACCTTCAGAAGAAAACGTTCAAAATTAACTTGAAAAGAACGAAACATAAGGAGTAAAAGAAATAGAACAGAGAACAGAACCCAGAACTTGGATGAGCCAAGAATTTCCATGTTACCTGACCGCGATAATTCCTCAGATTCATATCAACTCCAGACTCAAGCAGGAGAGAAACAATCTAAAAACGTGTAAAAGCACAAAGGCCACAGTTAAGTAGGTGGAAGAACTTATAATCACAGAATGCGACCGATCTAACAAGAAAAATTTGCCAAACACGACCGGAAACATGATACCTCATGGTGACCGTGAGCTGCAGAGTAATGGAGAGGAGAGTTTCGAACACCAAAAGTTGAATACCTCGCAAGCCTTGGATTGTATTCCAATAAGGCCTTGGCTTCCTGAAAATCCCCATCTCGTGCCGCCGAAACTAACCGCTCGCCAGAAGCTGAACAACCGAAAGAATTGCCCATGATGCTAAGGAATTTCATGATTTCACCAAGCAAAAGCAGGCCTACTTTCGCTAGCTCCACATGAAATCCCTTATTCCCTTTTATTTGATCAAGTGGAACAGTGGTAAGTGCCCTTTATCCTCAACCTTTGAAGCTGGTAGAAAGAAAATGAAGGGGCAATGTCGAACCTTCAATATGGACACCGACAAAATAACGTATCTTCCCAAACAATGATAAAAACAACAAAAACCCAGATTAAAAATCAAAACTTGGCTTCTAGTGCTGGGATTCTCAGACCCTTTTAAGAGCTATTACTTCCGAGTTATATTAACACAAAGGGTCGAGAGAAAAGGAGGTAGTTATATGGAAGAAACTGATGCTGACAAAAGAACAAGAGGCAGGCTCTCCCTAACTGCTCTGTAGGGAGATGGGAATATTAAATTTACAATCTACAAGTGATCCTGTAAGAATTTGTTAAGAGTCTCTTGTGAACTCCGAAAACTCAACCAAACATTACCAGACAACAATTAATTTCAAATCACATCAACTGCCGATTTACCTTCTCCTTCTATAAAGCTCTCTCCTCCATTAATGCCATTCACTACACTCCAAATTTTCCAGCAAAAGTAGAATTATCCATCTCCAAATTCACCTTAAACTCCTCACAAAGAAAAAACTCTAATACCCAGTTCCAAGTATTGGTAAAAGAATCAAATTTTCCTTTTCCCATCTCCCATTTCCTTCAGAGAATTAAACAAACCAACTCCTAAATTCCTAAAGGAAAACAAAAAAGAAGAATTACAATATCCTCCAACTACCAACCAAAAATAAAAAGAGCTATCTTTAACACCCAATTTCTAAAAGTTCCAACTTTCACGTGCTCATTTTAGAATCCAAACCTACAGAGATCAAATTATCTCCCCCCAATATAATTCAGGAGATGTTAATCAAGTTTCAACAAAAGGGTGTCAAATAAACCAAAAATAGATTTAAAAAGGAAAAAAACGGCTTGCCCAGAAGAGGAAATGCGATGTATTTACATAACAGATTCTAAACTTAAAACTTTTGCCCACAAGTTGAAAGCCACGAGAGATAAGAACAAACAATAATTTATAATGATGAAAATTTCATCAACAGAAATTGGTATGGTGGGGTACAGCGATACTTTATTACATCCACCTCAACCAACGAAGCAAATACATGAAAAGGTGACACTTCCCATTATTGAATAGTTTTGTCTAGTCAACTTCGGTTTCTCTCTCTCCTTG
>JANZXR010000008.1:504669-514703 GCA_027575705.1 Erythroxylum echinodendron | reverse complement strand
AGCAAATACATGAAAAGGTGACACTTCCCATTATTGAATAGTTTTGTCTAGTCAACTTCGGTTTCTCTCTCTCCTTGCCTAAACGTGCACCGAAGAACAAAAGGCCACTCATTTCGCGGCTTTCATGCTGTCCTGTAATGAGTAAACACTGATTCCCCCAAACAGAAACATATTTTTGTGTGTATGTGTGTGTATATATATATATATATAAGCAAATGCTTGGGTAAAGTAATTTAATGAAAGGAAACTGAAATATATTGATAAAACACATTATAAAACATTTTCTAGATAATTTTTATTTGTATATTAAATATGATAACAAATGAAAATTATTAGTGTTTGACTAATAAATTTAATTACCCCATCGAACATGTTTTGAATAAATAAATAAAAAATTAATAACATTAGTGTTTAAAAAAACTAAGTAATAAGTTAAACTGATAAGATATAGAAATATTATACAACGGAAAATTTTTAAATTTTAATTAAAAAATAAAATTATTAAATGAAAATTAATTATTTAATTTTAATTTATACAAATTAATTAACTTACAAAAATTGATTAAATTATAAAATTAATCAATTAGTTAATAATTTAATCAACTTTTAATAATAAAAATTATTAAAATAAATTAAATCAAAAAATAACAACCAAATTAAAAATGAAACAGTTCACCTCTCAAATTCATTTAATTTTTAATCATTCACAAACATTATTAATCTTATTTTACAATAATTCTATCACTTAATAATTTAATTACAAGATAAGTCGAGTAAATATTAAATTAGCCCAGAATAAATAAGATAACTTGTCAATACACTCGCTACACTCAAAATCCTTTTTTATTGATCTTATATCAGATTTTCTTTTTAAAAAAAGGATCTTGCATGAGATTGCAAATCTCAAGCTTATTTAATATTTGGAAAAGATCACAAATTTATTTCTTGGGTAAATTTTTCAAATTATTTTGTACTTACTTTTCTCCTTCATTTTTAATAACAAAATGAACCAAAATAATTTATTCATTAGGTAACAAAAGGAACAGATCTTCTGTTTCAGTTAATTAATTCTTACTTTATTTTATTAACATGTTTATATAAGATCTACACAAATAGATAGATAAAATTAAATAGTACAAGATTAAAATACCCTAATAGAAGTCGAGAATTGTATTCACATGTTTTCCAAATTTTTTGACTATTTAAAAAAAAAAGAAGTTACAATCACAAAACAGAAATTATGCTTGATGAAATAATTATTCAAATTATGTTTAAATTTATAAGTTCTTTTAATTATCTGAAAGCTGATATGCATATCGCTTTATTGGTGAAAATAAAACAAAAGTTTGGATTATTCTATCTAATAATTGGTCACATTCTAAGGACAGAAGGAAGGGAAGGATTTGTTAATGAAAGTAATTTTTTTAGATGAAGTGCTAACTTATTTAACATATTATATAACAGCATTTCGATGCCCATATTAGCTAAAGTGCAATATTATAATAAAACTTACAAAAATCACTTTCCCATAAAATATATATGGAAAAGGCAAAGTAAAACCCTACCATGCCCACATGTTAAAGTTATGCTTAGCGGTGGAATATCTTTTCGTGGGATCCATGTGAGCAAAGCACATAAAACCTTGGTGCTGCATTACTCTCTGTTACAGAATAAAGAGAAGATTAGAGAAAGAGAGAACCTTTATCGTCTTTATACAATTGTTGATTTATATAAAATCTGGTTAGAATATTTTAATCAATCAAGTTGTACCCCTTTAATCGGACTTAATGAATTATTAAAAAATTAAATCAATTCAATTAGTTTAATTATAAAAATTTTGAACTTGCTACGTTTTTAATTCAATTTATAACTTTTCGGATCGACCTATTTTAATAACTCTTGTTATTAAAAATTGACGAGTTATTAATTTTTATAAAATAAAATGAATAAATTAATTTTAATTTAACAGCTTTATTTTAAAATTAAACTTCAACTCTTTTGATACGTAATAATAGTCTTATTTAATTATATTTTAAATTATTCAATTAATTGTCTGTGATATACACCAACACTAGATTGAACTTATAGAGGATGGGGATTGTGTTTGAAATAAAGAAATGTTAAGCTTATGAAATATGAACCATTAAAGGACCGTCTCGTATATGTTCTTACAAATTGAACAGTTTTTTATATGAACCGGGTCGATTAACTTAAAAGCCCAATCTATTTTCTACCTTACCCACTGGTTTTTGTTGCCGGCCCACCTAATAACTTCTTGACGGTTGAGGGATGAGGGGTGTCAAAATTATACAATGAGAAAATAACCCTGCAAGTAAAGTAATTTATAATTACATTGCAAATCACACTATTTATCTTATACAAGTCATTGCCAATTAAATAAATTCTATTGTAAAATCTATTTATAAGAGCGGGAATTTTCTGTTCAGTTTTATTTTGTCTAATCATATACAATGCTCGAAGCGAAGGTCATTTTGGGGATTGGATAGGATTGGATAGTTTTAGGCTGCATTTGGAGTTGTACTGTAGTGGGGATAAATACTTATTTGTCGCAATTTTTAAATGTAATCACATGTTTGAATCTGCAGGTGAATAATCAGAGGTTAGAAAAAAGTGTAGTGTCATCGTAAAAATCAGTAAGTAGAAAGAAGGTTGCGGTAAGAAAGTACTTCTACGATAAAAATTCTACTTTCTATTAATAACCTTCTGATAATTATTATGTTTCATTATACCTTCAACTAATAGAAAATAAATCTAACGTGTTTTTTTATGAAATATTTTATTTACTATATATATATATTATTTTAATTTAATATTTTATTATTTATAATTTTAATTTTATATAACTAATAATATATTTTTAATTATTTTTATAATAATTAATAGTTTATTAAATTAATAGGCTTTGTTATCATTTTATCTCTTTCCAATAATTAAACTACAATTATTAAATACCTATTTTCATGTTTAAACCGTTAATGACACGGCAATCCCAAACCATTAAGTATATTTTAACACGTTGATTTCAGAAAAATATAGTAAAATATCAACCGCGATCGCTATCCCATTCTAAGCCAAACTCATGTCATCCAGAACGACTTAGTTTTAGAAATTAGACATTAACCCACCGATCGGAACTGCTGATGGCGAAGTACGTAAGCTACAATCAAAGCACCATACTGCGAGCACTGGCGCAACCTACGTCGCATTGCCACCAGTGAGGTGTTCTTAAACCACCGCCTGAACATGCTGTTAAGCGTCAGGAAAGACGGAGTCAGGCGGCTGATAGCCAACATATCCCGTTCATCTCAGTCTCTTCGGCAAGATTTCTCCAAAGTGGTGATGAAATCAATGTTTGAGGAGTTTACCTTCAATATCATGATGCAAATCGTAACAGGTAGAAGGTACTTTGGTAAAGACGTGACAAACGAAGAAGAAGCAAAACAGTGGGCCAGGTTGATGAAGGAGTTGGCTTATTTGTACGGGACATCGAATCGTGTAGATTTCTTTCCTCTTTGGAATTTGATTGACGGATGTCGTTTTAAGAGGAGTGTGATTAAACTTGCCAAGAAAACCGATGCTTTCTTGCAAGGCTTGGTTGACAAAACCAGAAGCAAGACGAGTTCAGACAACCTCAACTCTCTAATTTATAATCTCCTTTGTCTTCAGCAATCGCAACCTCAGTACTACAATGATGTTGTCATCAAAGGGTTCATATCGGTCAGTCTTAAAGTTTCTTTTTTTCTTATGATTGTAACTATCTAAAAGTTCGAGTGTTGTAACGTTACTCATTATTGTTGTTATTACTTTGTAAAGTACTAAAAGATAATTCACTTCTTGTTCATTGGCTATTTTATAGGTCATCTTGTTAGCTGGATCTGATACAACTTCTGTGACCTTAGAATGGGCAATGGCTAACCTGCTGAACAATCCTGACAAATTGAAGAAGGCTAGATATGAACTTGACAAAGAAGTTGGACAGGACCGCTTAGTGGATATCTTCAGAACATCATTACCGAGTCCCTCCGGATGTACCCAACATCTACCCCTCTTGATCCACACATGGCGTCGGAGGACTGTATCGGAGGTTACGAGATGCCTAAAGGCACAATATTACTAGCTAATACATTTACTCTACATAGAGACCCAACACTTTGGGAAGATCCCGACACTTTCATACCTGAAAGATTCGAAACTGAGGGAGGATCATTAGCTCACAAATTCATAGCTTTTGGAATGGGGAAGAATATCATGTCCTGGAATAAGTTTGGCCAACCATGTTCTGGGATTGGCGTTGGGTCAATGATTCAATGCTGTGACTGGAAACGAATCACCGACGAGAAGCTTGACATGACTGAGGGTGAGGGAATTACCATGCCTATGGTCGTTCCGATTGAGGCTATGTGCCGACCCCAACCACTCCTGAGGAAAGTGCTAGCTCAAGCTGAGCAGTGGCTGGTTCGTTTGTCTGTAGCTTTCGTTCCAAAACTATCAATCAGACGATCTTTCAGAATTAATGTAGTTCAACTGCGGAAGCACTTTATACTAGGCAAAAATGCATTTTAGAGTTAGCTTTATCAATAAAATACAACATTTAAATTAAATCTAAATACAACAAAACAATCCAAACATACCTTAAAATAGATGAAAATTTTAACGAGGAGACCCACTTTTATAAAATTTTAATTATAAATTCTTTTTTAATAGATTTTTAAAAGTAAACCCTACTTGTCATGTAATAGTAAGATTTATTGTTTAATTAAAAATAAAAATAAAATCATATTAATACTGACATAACATTTAGTTAACTGAGAGTTAATTCTGTTAAAATTTTCATTTAATTAAGGTTTGCTTTGAACGTTTTGAAAATGTTAATATTCAATTTGAATATTTCAAAACATTAAAAACTTTTAAATATTTTGTTATAAATGTTAGACTTTAAAATGCAATTTTAACTTTAAATTATATATATTTCTTGCAATAAATAATCAAACGGTGGTTCAAGCTACGCTGCTTTGTTATTGTATCAAAACTATAAATGAGAAAATAACCCTGCAAATAAAATAATTTATAATCACATTGCAAATCACGGCATCTATTTTACACCAGTCATTTACAAGTTGTATTGAGGAATCTATTTTAAATAAACTATTATCTATAAAATAATGTAATTAACATATATAATAGTATATATTGAATTTGATTCACTTGTAACTTTTATTTGAAACATAAGTTGGTTTGTATATATTATGATAGTCTAAACTCCTATCCAAGCGTCTTGATAGATTCAAGATTTTGAATATAAAAAATATATTTAGTCGTTAAATCTTAATTAATTAATCACTTTTATTTTACTCGTGTGAATTATTATTTTTTACGAATGTCTCTGTGTTAAATCAAGGAACTTGCAAAGTAAATTTTTTGAAAATATAAAAAATTTAGGATATAAATTATATTTAATATAAACTATTTAATAAATCATCATCCATTATATTGATTTAAGTATTTAATTTATAAATTAAAATTTTTGAAAACTTCCTTTAGTTCGAGATTTTAAAGAACTCTTACAATGTCTTGGTCCAATCCTAAAAAGTTTGATGGAAATGTTCTTTAACTCTAAAAAAGTTTATACTGATCGAGTTTTGCATTACATATTTTTTGTCAGTAAGAGCTAGCCTTTGACGATCCTGCTATATGGGACCAAGGAGTAGTTAATAATAGGAGACGAGTGTTGGATTTGTTAAGCTGTGACAGAAGAATAAGATAACAAATCTCAATGACTTAACTGGCACCAACACATGCATTTTTACTTAGTTTGACTATTTTTTTACAAGGTGTGAATCTTATGTTTGTATGAGAAATTTTATGTCATTTCGCTTCAGGTCCTTTTCAAAGGTAGAAACATCACAACGTGATGTGAGGGTTGACAAGTATCCACCTGAAAGTTATGATCTTTATTTGCTCCCCTCTCGGCTAATCAAAGAGTTTAAACTAGTTCTAGTTTGAGAGATTTTGTCATAGAAGAAGCTATATCCGCGTGACAATAAGAAAGTAAAGTTGGGATCTTTATCTTTAATTTAGCAGACATATGGAGTAACACGAGGTAGGATTTCAGGTCATCGAATCCTCAAATTCATGGAAGCGTGGAAAGTTCATTACATACATGAAGGTCTAGACTTTTTCTTCCATGCGGGTGTTTGGTTCTCATTGACTTTCACTTTTAGACAACACAGAAAAGCCTAGTAACGAAATTCATGATTGTCGGAAAGCAAAAGGTGTCACTTCTCGGGCATATTTGGTCCAGCCACGAACAACTTCTCCAACTCGGGAATGTTAATTCCATAAACAAACATGAAAAGTATCCTATGCTCTATGTCACCCTTTCTCGATTATCTTCTTTTCTTGTATTGTCCTAAACCAGAAGAAAAGGGAAACTGGTACTACATGTCACGGGAGTTTGGAATGGAAGCCCAAAGAAGAATATGATCAGGACATCAGGACAAGTACAAACATAGAGAATACTGTGGAACTAAAGAAAAAGGATTAAAATAAAAGAGGAAATGTGGAAAAAGAAGACGACGTTTTTGAGTTGCACGTTTCCAGATGGCGTAGAATGCATTTGTTTTGTTGCGAGGAAATAAATGGTCATTGAAGTTGATGCATGGGGCTCAATTTCTGAAGTCAAACTTAGGTGTCAAAGTCATCTTTCCAAGACAGTTCTTAGATGAAAGTGGCTGTTTTACTTTACTTTTTTAATTTTTACCATAACTAATTGTAATAGGTAATGAGATCCCAATTCATTTTGTTTTGGATTGTTGGTGGTAGATTAATTGCTCTGCTTTCAAAACTCACCTTCTGGTACTGGGCATGCCATTTATTTGCATATTTGCCCTACAATGAATTCCCCTTCTCCATCTTCTCTATCTATCTCCAGTTGACTGGCAGGTTCTTATTATAGTAAGCAGAAATTTTCTCAGGATTCTTGGTTGGAGCTTGAATTGTTTTTCGTATAACATGAGATTCTTGGTTCTCATTTTTAAAGCTTAAAGCTCCAATCTTGGTGAGTTCTTTTCATTTTTTTTTTTCACTTAGCAAGCAAAACATGGACTTGGTTTTACTTCAAATCAAAGAGAACACCTTTCTTTCTCCATCTCAGCAACCATACTTACCTTCTCAGTCACCCCCTCAAGAAAAACTTGATTCTGATCGTTTCAGCTTGGACGATAAGGTTAGTCCTAATGTATTGATTGTAATCATAATCCTTGCTGTTTTCTTCTTCGCTGCTGGTTTGCTTCACCTCTTGATCAGATTTCTTCTAAGACCACCTATTAGGGACCCTGATGATGTGAACAATGTGACTGCTCTTCAGGGGCAGTTGCAGCAACTTTTCCACCTCCATGATGCTGGTGTAGATCAATCATTTATAGATACTCTACCAGTTTTTCACTACAAAGCTATTATAGGATTGAAGAACCCTTTTGACTGTGCTGTTTGTTTGTGTGAGTTTGAGCCTGAGGACAAGCTTAGATTGTTGCCAAAGTGTAGTCATGCCTTTCACATGGAGTGCATAGACACATGGCTACTGTCGCACTCCACTTGCCCTCTTTGTAGAGATAGCTTACTTCCTGGTTTCTCTCCAAACAATGGCTGTTCTCCCATCCTTCTTGTTCTAGAATCTGGCAGTGAGAGCTCAAGAGAGATTGTAGATGATTCACATCTAGCGTGTCATGGAGATGGTGAATTGGGATCGTCGCGAATAGAAAGTACACGCAAATCATGTGAAATCTTGGCAAAAGATGATCCTTTTCCAATAACAGCAGTGAATTCGGGAGAGAAAGTTGTTCCTGTTAAGCTAGGAAAATTTAAGACTCTGGATACCGGAGAAGGGAGTAGCAACAGCAATGTTGACTCAAGAAGGTGCTATTCAATGGGGTCTTTTGAGTATGTGTTGGATGAAAGTTCCTCGTTGCAAGTACCTATAAGGACTCCATTGAAGAAACAGTCAAGCAAGAAGCCTTCTTTGCCACTAACTCCTGGTCACAGACAAGCAGTGTCTGAATGTGACTACGAAACAAGGAGAGAATTCCCTGCTTTCCAAGGCATTAGAAGTATTGAACCCAAAGACACCGCTAGGATTGTTAGTGGCAGTGGAAGCAGTGCCATTGGTACAAGCAAAAGAGAGAGCTTTTCAATATCAAAGATTTGGCTAAGAGGGAAAAAGGAGAAGCAGAATTCAACGGAGGACAATTCCAGGAGGGCAGTATCGTCTAGGTTTCCAGAGAATAAGAACATTGTCGCTGATGATTCAAAGGTAATTTATGGGACAAGGAGGACTATATCTGAAATGGGCATTGGAAGGTGGGACAACAGAATCAGCGAGTTGGGTTCTGATGAGGAAAATCAGAGTTGCAACAGCTTGGAGTATCAAGCCAAAACACCATCATTTGCGAGGAGAACTCTGCTTTGGCTGGTTGGAAGACAAAACAAGGTTGTTCAGTCGCCCTTTACATCTGAAGCTTAGGTTCTTTTTGTTTTCTAGATTCTTTTTATCTTTCTGAAAACCATGTCTGTTATTCCATTATGTAAGACAAAATTGTAGTATCTTAAGGCAGATGTGAATACATGTAGTTCAGTAGAGACAACAAGAAGAGAGGCAACAAAAAGCATCTAAAACACTCAGAGTGCTTGAACTTGCACTTGATTATCATCCTTTGATTCGTGTTCTTTTTGTCCTTTCAAGTCCAAATATTGCATTTCACAATTTCTCATCCGACCAATTGAAGGCGTCGATTAACAAGTTCAAAACTTTCTGGATAGTGGGTATTGCTGGGGTAAGATGTTGATGGAGTTCACTTTCAAATTATATATTTCTAATTTGATCTGATTTTCAGTGGAGACCCTTGAATTTTTAACCTGATAATGCGGTAGGACACGTTAGAACAAATCCCTTCAAGAGAATCAGATCAGGTACGAGAAACAAGTCATCGAACTCGGAGAAGATACGGATAAAATATGGAAAGTGCAACAAGTTGTCCATTCCGGGGACCAAAGGAAGGACATTTTGGTTTTTCCTTATCATCTTTAACGTAGCGGGCGAATGCTTCTGTGAGCACAAACTTTGTGAATCATCAGTGATGAAATTTCCATGTGGGTACTTTTCGTACGGACACTCGACTCCAAATCTATGGTTAATTTGACTGATATTTCGACACACTTAGATGATTAAAGATATGAATTTGATCATGAACAGGATTTTCTATATATAAATAAACAAAGAACCATAAGTTAAGAGATGAGTACTTTGCAGCTTTGTATGAGAAACATTTCTCAGAAACAGCGTCTCTTTCGGTAGTTGATGTCCCACATTTAGTAGGTTGTTGATATAATAAATGCAAGTGCAAGAATCCAAATTCAAGTTGTGCAAAGCCAGCTGCTGCTCACTATCACAAGGCTGGGTTTGCAGTTAATGAGACAAGTAATACGAGGGCCTATAACATTTAATGTAATGATGTCTTTAAAGTGTCAAGGAAACGGTTGGATTGGAGGACGAGGACCATCGTACAGTTTCATTTCATATTTCATAGTGACACGTAACCCCATTCTTAACTCGAGCTTATCCTTCTTCATATCAAGTCTAGGGCAATTTCATTACATACCCAAGAATTACATGTCAAGTCCATTCCATTCATGGGTAGTTTTGACATGAGTACTTTCATCTTTATATATATATATATATATATATATATATATATGAAAACCGAACGAAACAAAAATTTAAAGATAAAATAGAATCAAAATTAGAGATAATAAAGTATTTGGTTGTAATAAACAAAACAAATAAAATTATATATCTCAAGGATAAAAATGTGTTTAGTTGCAATTGATAAAATACAGAAAATAGTATCAATGACCAAAATACCCCTACAGTAATATGATTGGAAATATGTAATTCATTGATTATTTTAAAACAAATGATTTGTATTAGTATTTTTTTAATTGTATCTATAAATAAAGAA
>JANZXR010000008.1:483566-500289 GCA_027575705.1 Erythroxylum echinodendron | reverse complement strand
TATAGCTCACTTTCCTTTATGCAATTCAATCAACACCCAAGTTTGGTTGTCTTCAAGGGCTGTCAGATGTGAGTTCATTGAGTCCCTCCATTCTCTTGATTTACATGCTGTCTCATAAGATAAAGGTTCAAAGACAATGTTTACATTACTTATGAACTCCATCTATGGTTGTGTATGCATAATTTGGAAATGTGACTCCTGGCTTTCTTCTGTTCCTGCAGGACCAAAGACTTGTAAAGCAACATTAGAGGTACCAAAGGCAGCAGTAGATTGTTGAGTAGAAACTTGTAGGACATAATCATTCAGGTATTTGGGTATGGTGTGGGTTCTCTGGCTTTTCCGGATTTGGCTGTTTGGAATTGTGTGTTGTTCTAGGGAGTCATATGGTGAAGGTAGGTTTTCAGTGGTATCTGGTGTGGTTTCTGTGTGTTGTATGTTTATGGCCGTGTGCATGTCATTTTGTAACTCTGCATCACTATCAGGGGTGATGCAAGGGAATAATGGTGGTGGCTCTTGGGCTAGTCTGTTTTGGGTATTGGCAAAGGGAAAAGTGCTTTCATGGAAAGTCACATCCCTTGAGCTGAAGGTATGTTTTGTCTCAAGATCCATGACTTTGTATGCTTTGTAGTCTGGTATGTATCCAAGGAAAACACATTTTGAGGCTCTACGGTCCAATTTGGTTCTACTTGGAGTTTTGTTTAAAGAAAAACATAGACACCCGAAAATTTTTAGATGATCATAGGTTGGTTCCCTCTTATGTAATCTTTCGTATGGAGTCTTCCATTGTAGAGTCTTAGTTGGGATTCTGTTTAGGAGGTAGGTGGCTGTATGAAGTGCTTCTCCCCAAAAGTGTTTAGGCAAGTGTTCTGTGAACAGCAAGGCTCTGGTCATTTGGAGTAGGTGTTTGTGTTTGATTTCAACCACCCCATTTTGTTATGGGGTGTAGGGACAACTTTTTTTGTGTATTATTCCCATTTCTGCAAAGTATCTTCTGCATTCATGATTTATGAATTTCTTCCCATTATCAATTTGTACTCTCATAACCCTAATGTCATACTGTTTCTCTACAGATTTGATATATTGAGTTATGATAGGTTGGGTTTCATCTTTGTGTCGAAGTAGGAATGTCCAGGTAGCTCTAGAATAATCATCTACAATGGTGAGGAAAAATTGTGATCCATTTGAGGTAAGGATTCGATAGGGCCCCCATAGATCCATGTGCAAAAGTTCAAAGGTTCTGGCAGTTTTTATTTTGTGTTTGAAAAAGGGTTTCCTATGTTATTTTGCCATAGGACACACTTGACAATCAGACAAATAATGGGCAGAAAACTTGATTGCATTGATATGTCACATCTTTTCTTTAGAAACATGCCCTATTCTATTATGCCAAACATCAGAGGGGATAATAACACTAAAATCAACATTCTTGGTTCTGTAGAAGTCTAGGGAAGGACCTTTCAAGGTCCCTGGAGGTAATAGGCTGTCTGAATTGAGCTCATACAATCCACTCCTAGCCTTGATAGCCACTATGATACTGTTAGTCTGAAGGTCCTGCAAGAATAGATTATTAAATACAAAAATAGCAGCTATATCATTTTCTGTGGTGAGCTTATTTACTGAAAGTAGATTCTTGAAGAAATTTGGTATGTGTAATATTTCCTCAAGTGTGATTTTATCACCAAATGTGGCTTGACATATGTCCTTTACTTCTTGTTGTGTGCCATCCGGGCGGGTAACAAGATCATACATCCTGTTGACTTCATAATTATGACAGAAGTTTAAGTCCTTGGTCATATGTGATGATGCTCGTGAGTCAATCAACCATGTGCATGTATTTTCTATAATTTAAGTGTTTATGCAGCCATTACCTGCAAAGTTTGCGAGACCTCCCATCTTTACCTCACTTGTGCCCTTTCCTTTAATATCCTTGGATATTTTTTGCTGTAAGAATGTTGCTAGACCTTGAGGGATTTGATCGCTCCTATTAGTGCTCTCACTAGGTTCATTTTGTGTGTCTGTAGGAGAGTCACCAAATACAACTAAGTTGGCTCTGCTCTTCTGCCCAGTCAGCTCCCTATACCATTCAGGCACTCAATGGATTTTGAAACATGTTTCTATGGTATGCCCGGACTTCCCACATTTTTCACAATGCTTGTCCTCTTTTCTCGTATAGGTCTTCTTATTGCTGTTGTTACTTCTACCCCCTCGTTTTGTGTTGAAGTGGGGTTGTTTTGCCATCATAGCAACATTTATGTTATTCTCATTACTTGCATTTACTGTTCTTTGTCTTTCAACTGTCTGCATCATGGCATAAGCTCTGTTTACCATAGATAGAGGCTCCATAAGCATGACTTGATTCACAAAATGTTCATATTCTTCATTCAGGCCCATCAGAAATTGTACCAGTCTGTGTGTGTTCTCCTTCGTATTAATTGCCTTGTTAGCATCACAGGTACAAGTGGGTGTTGGGCTTAGACTAGATAGGTCATCCCAAAGTTTTTTTAGCTTTGTGTAATAAGCTGAAATTGTGATATTACCTTGTTTGATTTAGCTAATCTCTCTTTCTATCTGGTATAACAGTGGATCATTAGCCTCCTCAAATCTTTCCCTCAGCTCATCCCAAAGCTCCTTGGCCGTGGAAAATGACAAGAATGCATCTTCCAGCTCTTTGTTCATTGAGTTGAGAATCCAGGACTTGACTATAGAGTCTATTCTCTTCCATCTGGTGAGTAAAGTTCTGTCCTCTGTTGGTTGAGTGCATGTTCCATCGATAAAAGATAGCTTACCTTTGGCACAAAGGGCTATCATTATTGCCTTGCTCCATGTTAGGTAGTTATTCCCAATGAAGAGGGTGGTAACGAGGGCTGCCCCTGGGTTTTCTGTGTTGGCGATGGAGTACTTCTCTAGGTCTGTGGAGCCAAGATGATTGGTTTCACTTTCAGCCATGGTCGACATTCTTGGTGGTAGGTTGGATTAGAACCATAGGCTCTGATACCATGAAAAGATGTAGTAAATTTCTTCTATTTGATTCACCACACTGTGTATATACATAAGTTGTCTACTTATACTAAGAAACGAAATTCTATTGGCTATGTGTCTGTTGTACCTATAACTATATTTAATTATATTGGCTATGTGTCTGTTGTACCTATAACTATATTTACAGAAGAACAAATAAAGCAAAGGGATAAAGGGCCACTGTGTAGTTGCGTGATGTGTAGTGTGAAATGTTGGTGCGCCACTGATGCAAAAGTGGTACATGGTTGCAGGTTGCTGTCATAATAGGAAGTGGATCTTTTGTGACCCATGACCCGTTTGGTCCATAAAATGACTGCCTCATAGGGTGAACCAACCCAGCCCGTGAGACATAAAACGATCCAGCCTTTAACAGCTGTGACTGACAAATCCGTAGCTGCTTGCCCATAAAACATCAGGGAACTTAAATCTGCAAAAGACGATCGTTCTGGCAAACTGAGAAGGACCCTCAGATAACCCATTGGTATGCTCCATCTCTTTCCCATATTGCTGCATAATATTGTCCATGAACGACTGTAGCTATATATAAACCTAGCCTCTATTGTCCTCTTGACTCTCTATATACTTCTCGAAATATCCTCTCGAAATTTCTCAGTTTCTTTTTCAGTTACTATGAACAGAAGATACCGCGTAAACTCAAAGAAAGTGGGCTTTTTAATGGCAAAAAAGAAAGTGAAGATAGAAAATTTTGCAACGCAGAGAAATCTGGAGACCCTACGAAGGATAATTCCAGGTTGCCAGCAGGAGGTAGATGTTGAAACCTTGTTTCAGAAGTCTATTCAGCATATTGTAGAACTGAAACTTCAAGTTCATGTTCTCAGGAGTCTGTTAAAGCTCTCTATCTTTTAGATCGACTCTAAAACATGTAATTGTCAGCAATGATCACATAGTGTGTTATAAGCCTACCCTTTAGGCCTTTACGAGTTATTCTCATAATTTGATTTAGTTTGTACTATGCATGGATTCATGTGTAGGTAGCCCGCTAAATGGCGAATTTTATATGCTTTAAGAAATGGATCATCTACCCTTTCAGTGGCATTAACCTATTTGTCCATTATTACTAGGTATAAGATAAAGATTAAGAGTTGCTTGGTTGATCAGTTTGAGAAAGGGATAATGAGTAAAAATGAGTAGTTAGTTATTGATTATTATTATAGGACAATAGTTTGATATCTTATTTTTGGAGAATTTTTCGTACCTTCTATTTAGTAGAATAATAAAATTCATTTTTTAATAATGACTTTTTTTAAAAATTTTTTAATACTAATTAATTAATTAATTATATTATAATTAATTAAAATATAAAATTTTATTTCTTAATTTTTTAATAAATCAACCATCGTCAATAATAATAATAATTAATTAAAATATTTTTTACGAACTAACCACGCCTAATCCATATTAGAAGCTAAAAATGAGGTCTTGTTGCTTCATGGCTTTTAACTCACACCAAATCCTCTTAGCCCGTAAAATGTTCCAAATTTATTCCAATTAAGTTTATCCACTATAAACGTGTTTGATAACATTTAATAGAATAAAGTAATAACTCATTTTCAGTCCCAATCCTATCCACACATTTAATACAACAGAGTAAAAACTTATTTTCGATTCCCGGTCCCCTTTTAACTACCTTGTAGTTGTATCATCTATCAGTTTCTGGATCAGCTTTGAATCTGAATCTTTGCTGCAACACAGCATGCACGTCTAGTAGATAACTGTAGCATAATTCATATATAATATTATTAAGTTCATCTCTGTACTCCGATTCATAAACATAACACCAAAGGAAAAGCAGAACTTAGAATTTTTAAGTGTCCTCAATTCAAGGAAAAGTGAAACTTCCAACTTCTGCACTGTTCATCAAACAAAAAATCACCCCCAAGACAGCCCCAACCCAGAAATGAAATGGGCTTGACGATAGCGAATGAAGACAAGCAACTAAGGTCGCTGAGTTTTCTGATAGGTAAGTGGGGTCTGGAGTAGGGACTCCGTCGGCAAATGACAATACAGTATAGTTCTACAGTTGACTTATTCGACCCTTGTCTTCTTCGCTCCTTTGCCTTTATCTGTCCCACGAGAAAACTGCTCTCAGTTCCATCCTTGGCATGGCAAAAACGAGATATGTACAAATTTGCAAACCACCAATAAAATTAATGGGAGTCGTTAAATTGGACGGCGAATATATACTCTTCCTTTAAGTAGATAATCTTAAGGGCAGAAACACATGGTCCATCTAATCACAAATAATCTACTTGGAAGAAAATCTAAGAAGAGCTCTCTTTTCCGTACGAAAAGGATACCATCCACGATTTGTTGTATTAGTTTTATTTTCGACTTGTGGTAGTTTTATAGTTCTCTCGTTGAACAGTTATGTAGCTTAGTTTGCTCAAGGAAGAACATAATTTGGCTCAATATGGTCTAGAAGAAACGTGAGGCTCAATTTAAAGATTCACCTCTTTTTGCTTAACAAAACCACATAAAATAGTCATTCACATGACTTACCTGCCACCTTTCTGATCACAGGATGCAATAATGCTGCAAGAGCAACCAAAAAGTATGTTAATCTGGTAATAACCTGACTTGAAAACGTATTGTTGGTTTAATCTATAAGTGAGTTCAAATCCGATTGCAACCTGATATAGATGAAGCTAGATCAGCGCAAGTACCAACTTCCAACATTCATTTTGACTTGGATAATCGCAAATGCTAACTCAGAATGCAATGTAGTAGAATATGGCAACTTGTTAAGAGGCGGAGATTTGACTTTTCATAGACCTCATGACCAGGTCAGAAAAGAGTCCAGTCTTCATATTTCAAAATTATAGTCCAGGGATTAGGTAAAACACTAACAGTTGAACAAGTCTAACCCATTTACAGCTATGTATTAAAGAACACAACTTAAGCAGTTGCAGTTAAGTGTGAATCCTTAAATCTTCTTTCTCAGAATCGTATGCACTTGTCAGCATCATATAAATATGGTATAGGCCGAAGGGTTTTGCGCGAGCGTGGCCTTTCACCGTTATCTCATGTCAAGACCAACTTCATTTTCTGTGATATACAACACAATGGCTCAATAACATCAATACCTTAGATCAGTTTCTCTACCAAAACAAGCAGCGACCTTTAATTTAAATGGTAAAGAACTTTAATTTAAATGGCATTCGTGAATGAACCTTAATACATTTGTATCTATATACAGACAGTAAAGAGATGATGACAGTGATATCTATGAGAGATTTGTCAAGAACAGTTCCTGAACACTTTTCCTCGTAATTGATCAGTTCCATTCATTGAAGAACAAGTGGAATTAGTAGTCTTTGTATATAAATGAAAGAGCCTGTGGATTAATTATAACATTGCTGAAGAGTTTGAAAGGGAAAAGAAAAAAAATTCACTTGATTTTAATTAATATGCTTCTTATCTGTACAGGCCTTGTGCTATACTGTCTCTCATGTTGCCTTCTCTTCCGCTACTCTTAGAAACAAAAATATGATACTAAAAAGAAGCAAAGAGGAATAGAAGGGAGGAGTATAGATTAAATAAGGAGTACTGTTTCTAATCTCCACTGACGACCTATTTTCTGATCGCTGCCTCTGAGGCCTTAGCCACATCTGTCATTCCATCGACTTGAGCTCGAAGAAACATTATGTAGTCTAGGGTTTCCTGAATCAGCGAGATATCATCCATGAATTCTCCACCTGGTACCAGAGTCTTTAACACTTGTGTTCTTTTCTTTACCATTCTGGTGGCTATAGATTTAGCAAGAGCCACTTGAGGCGTTTTGCTACTTCTTCTCTTCATCATCACTCTTCGAGCTCGGCAACTTTTCTTCAAGATCTTCTTGCTTCTGAATTGCTTACTGGGCATGGTCGATTCCATTGAAACTTTCTTCAACCTCTGGCACTCGGTAGCTAACAAGTGTCCAACAAGGACTTTGTTGTCGCCTTGCTTTGAAGCATTGGCAATGAGTGCTCGACTCCAGTGAGTCCTACCATTTCTGGTACACGCTATGGCTATATCTGCCGATAACTTTATTGCCTTCTTCCTTTCCAGGACGCTCATGTCCTGCTTCGCCGTGCTGCATAATTGAAGACCATTTACCCATTTCTTAAGAAAGTCTTGCTTCACTGAAGCAGGAGCACGCATTCTGAAGAAGAAATTGCAACAGTACCATGAGAATTATGAGCCAACTCACAAGAAAAAGCATTTCAGGAATCCTATTATAGTTCTACTACTCAAAAATCAGGGTATAAACTGTAAAACATATCATGATGAACTAAACTTCGCTATTCACAGTACTGTACTTCCGAAATAACATTCAGCAATGAACTATTGAAGAAAAATAAACAAAACCATCAATAAGAAGTTTGTCAAACAAAAGACGACGAAACGACAAAGAAATATAAATAGGGTTTTAACACGGGCTTCCAGAGTCTAGACTCAACCTAGAACCGGAACATAATACAATAGTGACGCAAAAAATCTCTAAAAGAGCACGTACCTTGTTGGATTATGATCTATCTAGCAAGTCTTGGTATCGCGAAAGAGCAAACTAGATATTCAGACTCTGACAGATGAGTAGGTCAATCTGCAGAGAGAGCGTTACAGTTCTGATGTTCTAGTTCCTGCAGATCCAAGATAGTGTAATCAATCCCATAACTTGAGAGAAAGAGAGAGAGGCATATGAGGGAAAGTAGAATGCAGCAACGCCCCCATTTATTTGCGGAAAGAAGAGTAGTGGTGGGCCTCCGGAGAGAGACACAGCACATGCACGCACATGGCGGCCGTGGCCCACCGCACAAGGCCTCCTGAGGATGTTATAATTTTAGGAGTTTATTTTTTCAGCGATTAATAATAACAACAGTTATATTTTTCTTGCATTGCCAAGAATCAGACAGTTCTCGTGAGGCGTGTCAGTTGGTCTTTTAGGTCTTGATCCATCTCCTCATGTATATATGCTTAGGTGATTATCCCCTAACGCGCGAACTTGTTCCAAACTTCTATACATAGAAGCTTTTTAACAATATTAATCATAAACATGTTCTATTTGTGGATAACTTGTCCAAACAGTGGCCACATAAAATGTCTTAGTTCTGTTTTGTCCGAATCAGTATCGTGTCCATTAATTATATACTGCAAAATTGTGGCCAACGTGTCTAGGTTTAGAAATAATTATAAGTCGTTAATTAATTAACTTAGTTAATATATAATTTGTGACTTATGAGATACGTATTGAAAAATTTGTATAAAGTGAACACTTAAATAATGATAATTGTAATTCTAAAATTGTGTATTGAAAGAGTTAGCATTAGTTTATATTGAATAAGCTTTTGGTAATTGTATATTGACTTAGGTTACAATGGAAAAGGTCGAAAAGGTCAGAAATATGATACGGTTCTCAAGAAATTTTTTTTCCTTCTGTGAACAAGCTTACATTGAAACCGAAAACTGTATATTGAAAAGGCCGGAATTAGCAGGAGACAAGATTTGGTGAAAAAGGCGGCACTAAGAAACCAAAGAGATGTCTGAAATACACTTGTTCGTAACTTCCTTCCTCACTCGATCCCATGTAAAAAACAGTGAAGTATTTTATGCAAAGATCCCTATTGCATCAGCTTCGTTAATGACCTATCAACAGTGTGTCGATTTAAGGAGGCTCCAGTACAAGGAAAGATAAGTACACATGACATTTCAGTAATTCCCTGTTTCTTCAATACGTAGAGGTCATCAACTTTTGTTTACTTATTAGCATATTTGGTAGGTAATACTCAAACTACCTAATATTTGTTCTTAATAACTATATGTACCTCTAGTGCTAGTTGTAAATGTAGGTTGATCACATTCATTTAGCAAACTTATCTTCCATGAAATTCAGTTGATTTTCTAATGAAGTAACTTACACATATTGAAGTTGTTGATGTTAAAGTTTATGTAATTTTCATTCAAACTCAATTAAGTCGATAAGTCACGAGATTGAAAAGGATGGAAGAAATGTAATATACATTCAAAGCGGTAATGAAAAAAGCAAAAGGAAAAAAAGACCAAGGTAATTGAGAATTTTTAAGTTGGGTAAGTGTGATGGTGAGAAAGAAGAATTGGCAGGATCCGGAAAACATGGGGAAGCACATAAGAGGAGCTAAAAGGGACCTACAGAGGAGAGGAATTCTAGGGCATGAGATTTGGCTTTGTGCTATTGTAGAGTAGAGAAGAAAAAAGAAGTCCCCCCACATGGTCTCCACATGGAGGTTTTAAAAGTTGTGTACTACAATGCTCTCTCCCAAACTTGCATACCTTCCTCAATCATTATTGCTTCTATACGTCTCTAAACATAATATCACCCCTCTCTTTATATATATATATTTTCCCATGTCTTCTCGATTTGTTAAAGCTTCTTTTTCTTCTTCTTTCATGTTCATGTATGTTTTTGATGCTTTATATACATAAACCTATCATAAATTAACTACAAATCCATGTCTTGAAAATACAAAAATTTACTGACCTCGCTTGGCTACTCTATGTTTGACAAGAACTACTCATTTAGCTAGGTTGCTTACATTTACTCTCTCTTTTTTTTCTTCTTATTAGCTAACTAAAAGAATATAATATGCTTCGGTTTCACATTATCATACGCGTAATGAACACATACAAGGGCAAGGAATGGTGCGAAATTGAAGAAGCACGATTTCAGGGATTGCTTCATCATTCCGGTTGAGTTATGCTTTAATTAGTCATGCTTGCAATATTTTACCTGTCAACGCACAACATTAAGAACATATAATCATGTACATTACATAACACAAACTGTTCAATTCATTTTTTGCTTTGACCAACATAAAATAATGAATGTAATTATTGATTTGTGCAACATTTTCTCCCAAGTATAAGGTCTCTTCTATATCAAATGGAAGTGAATACAAAGAGCTAGCTCGTCCAAGCTCCAATTTGATACAATTTAAAGTGAGAAATATCTTAACATACCGAAAGATTAAAAAGAAGCAGACGCATGGACAAAGAGCTAGCTGGGGACCATGCAAGCTCTTTTTTTTGTTTTGTAAAATATTTATAGAAAGAAATATCATATGTATGAGATATAATATAAAATATTTATAAAAAGAGAGGCCTCCACCTTTCAATTAATCTGGCCGTATAATACGTGAAGCTGAAGCTGAGGTGTCAATCCCCCGTGATTCACGCCGACCTTTCACTTGTTTTTGACTTATTTGTCACTGACACAGCGAGATTTATCACTCCAACAAATGACACACACACACACTCACATATATATACATATATATATATATATATATATGTGAGTACATTAACATGTTATTTAACGTGAGATTCCTAAAATTCCCTTCTCGTTGTAGCTTCTCCGTGATCTTACTGTGGTTAAAATAACATAAATCATTTATTTTTTTAGAATAATAATAACAGTAATATATTCGGGAAAATGAAAATGGGAAAGTAGCAAATGGAAAAGCCAAAGACCACGTTCTACGGCATGCCGTAGAAGTTGGGCGGGAGAGGAGGGAATGTGTAATCGAGTGCAAACGGGTCTATTAAAAGGAAGCTGGAAGCGATTAAAGTGGGAATGATGGTGCACTCACAAACACAAACCAATGTGTATACGTGGATAGGGTCCACAAATGTCTTCATAAAGGTTTACATGGCTACATGATTCGATGATGGAGAGTATTCGTGCTACAGTGTAGCCAACCCAAGCAAGCCTCCCTATTGGCTCTTTACGCCTACATCCATGGATACATGTGACACCAAATGTTGGCCATATATCCTACTATATTTCTGTTTTTTTTTAATATCTATAAATCTTTAACTTAACTTATTTGGGTGTATATAATAATTATTAAATTATATATTTTAAAGGTATTATTTAATGAATTTACCGTTTTAAATTTAATTTAATTAATATGAGCTTTTAAGTCATTTAAATAAAAATGATTAACCTTTAATCACAACTCAAGTCCAATAAAGACCCTCTTTTGGGTCTTGCATGACCTTCCTCTATTCCAATTTAATTGTTGAAATAAAGGTAAATAAGAAAGTTAATACAATCTAAATTTAAAGAATAAATTATATACTCAAGCATTGTTAAGGACTGTAGGTACTCTTCAAGGGAAATAGTGAAAGAAAGCTAGATGATATTGGTCATATCTTTACAGCTAGAAGTCCGTTTGAATAATTTATGTACTTTTATTGGTGATAATGACCCTCCAATCAAGGATTTGGTCGCTTCTAACTCACTCTAATACAGATTAGGGACACCCTTTTCGTCTTCAAGAGATACAAATGAAATGTGTGGCCAATATTATTTTAAGCATTATCTAAAGAGTCCATCTAAGATAGCGCAGCGCCTACAGTATATAAAAAGGGATGCATTTGGACTGTACTGAATAAGGTTGCACTGTTCTATTGGCATTAGAAGGGAAAATCTTTGAAGTACTTTTATTAAAAATACATTTCATACCTGAAATTGTAACCAAATGTACGAACTTAATGGTCTCTGTGTGAATTAATAAAAACTGTTTAAGATGATAAATTCAATGAGATTTGCTGGTGTATCGCTTTGATGGTGGAAGTTTATTGAAACAGAGGGTCACTCAAATCAAAATCCCATGTGTACGGCATGTGCAAGAAAGTTGGTGATGAATTGATTTGATCGAGCGTGGTTACCTTAGCTAGAAAGTGTGTTTGACCTTCAATATAGTGGACAAGAACATCTTTTGGCTTGTCAATTTCACACCGAACTTTGATGCTTCCAAAAGAAAACAAAAAAAAGTAATATAGAAAAATGAAAACAATCAATCTGGGTCGACCAAATTATCCAAAGCAATGAGTAATTTCATACATCATGTAATATTGGCTTCAGAAGAATATTATAACTATATACATAAATTAAAAGGCATAAAGAGACACTGGGGTCCAATTTGGTTAAAGAGGTATCGTTTATACTTTATATGATGAGAGGTCTTTTCTAAAATAGATTAAAACTTACTATTTGTGTGAGGAGTGGTCATTGACCATCAACTATTCATCATTTTATCTATATATTGTTTTATTCGTGTCTTCCAAACATATATTCAGCTTAATTATGCTAAATCACCAGTGTATTAAAATAACAACGTAATTGATGGTTAAAGTAAGAAGTCAAATAAATTTATTTGGCAAATTAAGTAATTTTGTAAGGGAATGTAAATTGATAAATATGGACCTACAAATACATGTCGTTTGGTTTGACGTTCCAAATTTCGTGACAGTCTGTTGAAATTTAGCTTGGACTATATTTTCCATTTTCTGTCCTCTTTCTCTCTCTTTTTCTTTGCTTTCGCAAGGTGAATCAATCTTATGATATAATCGACGGTCTCACGAGTTCACTGATTGCTGACAATTACAAATACACGATATTCTGGTGCAATGACACTGAGATTACGTTCCTAACAGGCAAAAGATAAGAACTAATCTTGGAATTCTTGCTTTTCCAACTTAAACTAGAAGTTTCTATCATATAGCCCAGCAGAACAGCCCAGCTCAGGTGAACGATGACGACTGATCGCTAGCTTGTCCTATACATGTATTCTTCTATCTACGTGATTGTAATCAGAGAGAGGTCCTTTTCTAGGAGTTAATACCACACACGTGCAGGCATTTATCTTAACATGGACAACCGCATTTTCAACTTTGGAGATTTCTCAATCAGACACTTGAATGACTTGATGCAGGTTCTGGGCTCCAGACAAAGGCTTCTTCTTTACTCCATATAGTTAATCCAGTAATACATATAGACCGCAGAATGTACGCAAGTGATTCATACCGAGGTCCATCGTTGCTATGATCTTGGAGATGTTTCTTTGCTTTGTTTCACCTTTACTCTATGGTTATTTCCCCTTTTGTTTTCTTGGTAGAGGTACAATATTTTAAATGGAAACTCTCCTTGATTACATCGCCTAGTCGAGATATGCTTTTTAACTACGGCCAATCCTGTCCGTTTCCTGGCTCCTATATATGATCGTGGGTCTCTAGTCATAAAGTCTAGCCACCCAAAGTTAAGCTTCAAGCTCAAGGAAAATGATGCTTAGGGCTATTTGGTCGCCATATGCACCGCCCAGACGAGAACCACATGTTCAACATAAGTTTCAGATACTTGGTGGAGGATCATAGATGTCTATATTGATGATGACCATTTGTTAAAATGAAAGAACATAACCTGTTACTATATTCCTGAATCTACTTTGCCCTTTGTGCGAGTTACTTTTGGTCCCAGATTTGGTGCAATTGTTCTTCGAATCTAGTAAATTTAAGCGGTCAAATCCTGAAGTCTCACGTTGAAGTTTCACCAAGCAGGTTTTTGTATATGGCTCCCACCATTATGTATTGATTGCAATGATGGAGTGATCATTTCACATGCGAAGGCAATTCCAACAAGCAAACATGGAACCATGACAAAAGGGGGCATATTGTCGTACAGAAACAAGTAGACTTAGTTGTTGAGACACTAATGCTAGAATCCGGTGGACGAACTGTAGCTTTCAGTTCTATAGTTGCATTACAGATCCCTCCAAGAAAACCGGAAGAAAAAGTGGCGCTTCTGTTTACGAGGACCCCCAAGAAGCCATAGAATAGGGATAGTAGAATCAAGTTAATTACCACCTTTGCCCTATTGAGAAGGTACAATCCCAGTAAAAATCATAGACAGGACTCATTCCTTATAGCGACAATTCAAGCCTTTTGTCTTGCAGATTGACTAACATGAAGTATTAGAAATTGCGTTGTTTCTAAGCCACTCGAATCTTGATATCCACCATTCGGATTGAGCATTCATGACCCAATATACACTCACTCGAACCTAGTCCCCTAGAGATTCCAACAAAACGAACAATAAAAATAGGTACTGCTTTGTTTCTCGCTTGCATTATGAAGCGGAGTATTACAGGAAGATCAGTATCTAATAGTTTCAAGACGAGACAGGATCTGACCATATCCTATATCTGACTTATTCGTCTAATCATTTACAAGATAGGCGTAAGCTTGTAAAAAAAGAATTGTCAATTACAAAGATTAGACTCCCTAACCTAAATACTGTTTAGTGAACAAGTTCCTTCTCAACATGCATAAAATGAAGTCTCATTAAGATGAGTGTCTGCTGTTGTGGTTGAGGATCAGTTGTCGCTTGTCAAGTACCATATAAACCTTTACAGCCATCCTGGTGAAGATCAAAACAAGGACGACTCACTCAATCCATATTCATTCACCAGCTTAATGACTTCAAGATATACACCTGACCACGTTTAGTGATGTATAACATCAACTAAACTTCACTCAATGAGCAGCTTCCTTAGCTGCGAGTCACCCATCGACTTCACTGTAATAGAAGAAACAAGGGATGTCAGATACTAAATGATATATTAGGATAATAGTAGGAATATAAATATGGAAAATCGAATCACATATTAGGTCGATTACTGTTCTGCAAGAAACAAGTGAAAGTATACGTGATGAGGCACACGTAGAGATGCATCATCATTCATCTTATTACACCTCTGAATGAGCAATATTATTCAGCTCAAAAAAAGTTGAGACCTTGAGCAGAAGAAGAGCGACAATTCTGGTAAACAATGCGCTTCACTTTTTCCCAGTGGAGTATTTTTGCTTGATCACCAGTAGTTCTAACTTCAGGAAAATCGCCCTCAGAGAACTTATCTTCTATTGTACTATTCGACGACTCAAATGTTGATCGATTATACTCTCTCATTTTCCTTGTTGATACCTCCGTGCTAACTTTCCCGATGAGCCGAATCCTTCCTAAAAATTCAATAGAAAAGAAAGGATCACTGTACCTAAAATGTATAGTCAGACAAAAAAATTGATTAAAAAGTTAAAACAAAGCATAGTTTCACAAACAGATTGCTCTGCATCACAAAGATATAATATAAACAAGTTCTGTAATTTACAATGAAATTTTAGTTTCAAAAAAATTGGATTCTAATGGGTAAGCATCAAGACTGAGCACTTGGTAGCCTATCCAGTTGCAGCAAAACGGGCTCCTAAATCTTATCCAAAAGTCCGTGAGTTGAGCCCATAACCTACAGTTCGTCGTCAACTTGTAGCTACCTGACTTGTAACTTCAATTATCAATATAAACGACCTGTGAAACTGGAAAACAATGAACCAATTTCACCGATTCCTTCTGGAGCACAATTTTGCAAGCGGGTCTTAGTCTTAACCAAAACCTCTGAGTTGGAGTAACTTGAGTCTCAAATTATTATGAACAGAGGAGACGACAAACTAGCATTGTGGCAAGCCTGTCTCAACAATACTGTGCAAAACTTCTGAAAATGGAAAGCACAAACATCCATGGTAAGAAACAATACCTCTAGGATTATTCTTCAGTTGAGGAACAAACAAGGGAGCGTACATGTAAGAGTTTGACTTCAAATACTCCTCAACCTTCTCCACTAATCTTTTACTCTTCCCTCTCATGTCACCATTCTTCATCTCCGCTTCTTGAAAAATATTAAACGCTCCATTAATGACAAACTGGAAAACTAACCATGTAAACCATGGAATGGGATGTCTTGAACAATATCATATCTAACTGAAAGATGAATTGTAACTGCAAACCTTCAATAGAAGAAGAGCCAAATTTTGACGCCAGAGAAGCAGAAGGTGGAGGAAAAACGAGCGAAGCAAACATGTGAGAATCAGACACAAGATAGTCAACAACTTTCTTGACAAAAGTTTCCTTCTTTCTCGTCAGAGTTGGCTTCTTCTTCTGGACACCCAAAGAGACTTTCTTCTCCATGACCGGTACAATTTCTACCAAATTTGTGAGAGCAGAAAACAGGAACACATGAACTTCGGAAGTTGGAACGATGACACTAAGCCTCGGTATCCCGTTTAGGATCAGAAACTAGGCTTGAATTACAAGCGTCATGTACCAGAAGTGCCACCACACAAGTACTTTAGGGTCCGGGTTAAGTGTCAAAGCCAGAAGTAGCCATGTCCCGGACACATGGCAAGTGTTGAAGATTTATTGAATGGCACGTCATAGTTTACAACCCACGTACATTACCATAACAAGTGGTATGAAGTATGAGCCTACGGTCAAATTACCAGCCATGGCTCAATAATATGCCTTTATGTGTTTGAATTATCACTTGGATTTGGATGAGGCTCAATTATCGGCCTAAAGGAGAAACCCAATGTATGTCTATTGTAACGGACTTCTTTTACCAATCACCCGTACCAGATTTATGTGTAAAACTTTCTTGAGCAATCAAAATATTTTCCAAGTTTTCTTATTCGTATTTTTGCTTGACGTTGCATCTTTATTAACCGTACTAAATTTATTCTTAGCATTTAAATTGACTTAATTGCGAGACATTCAATTAAGTGCCGTCTTATAAGGTTACGACGGCTTCTGCCTATGAGTTAATTGAAGGACATTTCTGGGATAATTTTCCGATTCACTAGGATCTTATTTAGAAGTAGGGGGGTCTCAGAGGATCCGCTCATTTCTTTGATTAATGACCAAAAACAAACTCTTGACTAATCAGTAACGGGAAGCACGTCACATTGCGACAGACAACAATTGCGCCACTTGTGGCCAGGACGAGTCTACTTTTCACGCCATCAGGGATTGCCCGAGAGTGTGCGCCTTCTGGTGCACATT
>JANZXR010000008.1:436297-474884 GCA_027575705.1 Erythroxylum echinodendron | reverse complement strand
CAATTAAATGTGTTATTATTCAAATTGATATGATGCCATGTGGAGTATTGTAGTGATCGCACGTAGCGCTCCCTTATTATAGAATATGTATCGGAATGACCTACGGGCGTCTCGGTGCGTACCCTACTGTAAGGCGGTGTTACAACTTATTCCTTCGTTTAAATTCAATTTGCTTTCTGTCATCAAAATTCCTAAAGATGTTAATGTGTTTGTTTCTTGTTTTCCTTCTTGTTGATACATACAGGACCAGCAAAGTAAAGCTATCATTGCTATTGGTCAAGTCATAGGCAATCTATACATACTCACCTCACAATCTTTTCCTCTTACTTCCTCTTCATCTAATGAATCACATGGCAGTTCTCATAATACTTGTTTTTCATTGGCAGGCATCAAGAGAGTGGAATACAAAATTTACTAGTCAATTACTGAAATATGATTTTACACAATCAGCCAATGAATATTGCTTGTTCACAAAATCCTCAGGAAGTTCATTTCTTGTTCTAATTGTGTATGTGGATGACGTATTAGTAGCAGAAAATAATGAAGCCGAAATTGTTGCTGTGAAGCAGTCCTTGCATTCCAGGTTCACTATAAAGGACTTGGGCTATGCAAAATACTTTATAGGAATCAAGATAGCAAGGTCTGAAGAGGGGATTTTATTTCTAAAAAAACACTTGTCTGACATTGTGATGGATGTAAAATTCACTGGTTCAAAGATTGCTTCTACATCATTGCCTAGGAATCATAAGTTTGAAGAAGTTTCTGTGCCTCTTGAAGGACCAGAGAAGTATAGAAGACTGGTGCGAAGGTTGTTATATCTGAATATGACAAGACCAAATATTTCTTATAGTGTTCAACAGCTGAGTCAGTTTTTATGCAATCCATGCGAGACTCATTAGTTGGCAGCATTACATGTACTCAGGTATCTTAAGGGTACAAGTTCTCATGGCTTGTTTTATTCGGCTAAACTAAATACAGTTTTTGAGGCTTATTGTGATAATGGTTGGGCCGCATGTTCTATGACTAGAAAATCTTTGAGTGGATATTGTGTTTTTTTTGGAGGAAAGATAGAAAACTAAGAATCATAATACAGTTTCAAGAAGCTCCTGTGAAGCAGAGTATCGAAATATGGGTTCAGCTGTTTGTGAACTCCAATGGGTGAGCTATTTGCTTCAGGATTTTAAGGTGAAACTTAACACATCAATTCCCTTGTAGTGTGACAACAAATCAGCCTTATATATCATTGAAAATCCAATATTTCATGAACGTACTAAACACTTAGAAATTGATTGTCATATCGTAAGGAACAAGTTCAAGGATGGTTTTATTAATGCCATGTATGTTTCGACTCATCTCCAACTGGCTGATATTTTGACAAAATCCCTGAGCAGTCCAAAATTTGCAGTCATTATTGCTAAGTTAAGAATAGTTTCACAACCAATTCTGACTTGAGGAGGGAATGTTAAGATATATTTATGTAAAGTTAGTTAGTTATTACTCGCAATATAGTTACTAACAGCATTAGTTAGTTAAGCAATCACTAACAAACTTGTATATAAGCCACTGTATAGTTCATGAATGATCTATGAAATTCTATTCTAGAATTCTCTCTATTTCATCATGTTTTCTATTTTACCTCTGTTACAATATCCTTTTCCACTTAAAATGATCTGATTTCTCTGCTCTAATGTACGTTAACTTTTCTGCAAGGCACATGTTCTTCTTATATTAATTTTTTTTTTTACATGAAGAAGTTAACTATACTCAGAATCATGGACTTAATGTAGGTACGAGTAGAATTAGAAGAAAAATTATTTGTTTTAACCCAGATACAGGAAGCCATAGTTGATATATGGTAACACTACTTGCAGACGAACTTTTTGTATTGACATTCAAACGAAAATGGTTTCCAGTTTTATCTTTCATGAATTGACCTCTTACTTCTCTTACAACAACAGAGTTGTTTGTAAAATATCTCTCTCTCTTTTTTTTTGTGTGAATCCAAAGTCCTACTGACGTGAAATTGCTCACAAGTTTTTTCCATCAACTTCACCTTTAAGGAAGAACTCTGAATTCCTGATGCTAAAACATTATTGTCATCACGGTCTTCAACGTCCGAAACAAACCAGTCTAGCCAAGACAGGTAAAGCAAGCATCTTCAGGCAACAGTGGAGACTTAGAATGAGACTAGTCTTTTATGCTAGATGGTTAGCATACTAAACCTCAATGGAACTATTATAAGAATTACAATGGGCCACCCTCCATTGAAGGCTGAAATGCGTATTCAGTGACATCAGTTTTGTTTCATCGTCTGAGCTTTGTCTAGTTTCCATAGGAACATCAATTACAACTTTTTCGTCTTCCAGATTTCTAGTGCCAACTAAAGCGGTAATAGTTGTAGTAGAAGAAGAAGAACAACAAAAACAAGGCGATGATGGTGACGATAGTGGTGGCGGCAATAAAGGTGACACAGTTGAAGTGTGTTCGTTCAAGCAAGCACAACCATTGTCACTGACAATGACTTGACTATGTTCCCCTGAGAACACATTGGTGGCATTTGAGGATTGATCTGTTGAACGCACAGAAGAAAAAATTTCCTCAGAAATCTGACTCTGATCTCCCAAATGACTGTTGTTGTTATGACTGCCTAATTGTGTGGTTGATGGTGCCAATGAGTTTCGACAGAGAGGACAGGTGGAATGGAACTGGAACCACATGTCTATACAATCAACATGGAATCCATGGTTGCATTTAGGAAGGAACCTGGCCTCTTCTCCTGGTAACACTTCAGATAAACAAACTGCACAATCCAATCTGTCTTTGCAAGCATTGGACTGGAAAACCACTAGTGGTATGTACCTGAGAACAGATGGATCTAACCCTTTTTTTACAGGCTCATGGCGGGTGGAAGAAAACACTAAACGTTGCCGAGGTGTAAAGCGTTCTTCTTCAGTGATAATAATGCACTTAAACCATTCTGGAAACAGGTGAAAGAGAATGGAAATCACCACCAAGAACAGGATTATCATGGCTAGTCCCATGATCCTGCTGGTTATGTCCACCATTGTTGGATTGTCAAAGTCTGCCATAACTGCGTCCTACGGGAACTTGTTATGTTGAAGTAGCTTCAAGACAAGAGAGTTAGATGATGAAAAGCGAAATGACTTGAAACTAAAATATATTACAACGAGCGTAAAGGTTTCACCAAAACTTGTAAAAGTTATTTTTGCACCAGATCGAGGACAACAAGAAGACGACCAAATATTGGAATAAAATATTAAGTCGTGCAGAACGTCTCCTTTTGATGCCTTCTCATGACATGGTAAATAATGCTTGTAAATATGTTCTCCATTTTGGATTCTTCTGTTACTGATCTGTAAGCTTGATTAACTAAACTTCCATTTGCAAGATCTTTTGTTAGGTCCGCAACATCTGCAAGGCTGTTCTTGAAATTTTGTAGGCTCAAGATGAAAGAAAAGATATGGACCCCTGATATTAGTTAAAAATAAAAATTTTTAAAATTTTTTTAATAAACTATATTTTTACATGTAATTTTTTTAAAAATAAAAGTGGGCCCTGGGTAGTGGGCCAGCTCACCCCTGCCCAGGGCCGGGGCTAAACATCTGTCTATCTCGGACAGGACTAAATGGGTCTGCTTACTGAACTTTGTGATCTATTACTTACTCTTGTGGGTTTAAGCGGTAAATTTAAACTTTAACAAATTAAGCAATATTTCAAGCATAGAAACAAAATCATCTAGAATTCAAACCCTAAGATTCATGATAGAGATAAAAAAGAAAGATCTACTAACCTTGATCCATACTCGTGTGATCCTTTCTTATTTGCAAATACTTTCTTTTTGCAACAACTTTATCCACTCTCACCTTCTTCCCTTTCTTTGTACTTTTCAATAGCGCAAGAATGTATTAATTTTGATATTTGCTAACATTTCAGGACTAAAGAGAGAGGGAAGGGTTTTTTCTATTAATTAACCTAATGATTCTAATTTTCTTTACAAGCCCAATAATTATTATTTTGAGCCCACTTTATATTAGAATCAAATAAAGTAATATGAGTCACACTTTATGATTATTAAATTAATCTAACAATCTCCTATTTTTCATGTTACGACTTGATGATCTAACAATACAAGTGTGCACCATATATTGAATATATCAAATCATCAAACTTGAATGAATTGAAATAGTGTGATCACGATGAGCACAAGTCATTTAACGACATGATTCTTTCTATATATCATACAATCATCTCAATTCAAGATAATTGTAATTGAGAAACACTATAATTCTCAACTTAATGTTTTCTTAAAAAAACATAATTTGTCATCACTATAAAACAATGTGTACACAACATAACGTGAAAACTAACAAATAAGTAAAAACATAGCATTAATTAAATTCAATAGCAAATATCCAAACATATGTACATACATAATACGATCTCATGCTAACAAGAACCTATCTATAATGTCCATCATTTTAACATGGCTAACAAATATTTTAGGCGGTAATCCTTTAGTTAACAGATCTGCTACCATTAGATCAGTTCTAAATGCTCAATAGAAACTTTATGTTTTTACACTTCTTCTTTGACTAAGAAGTATTTCAAACCTATGTGTTTAGCACCCTTAAAATACTTGTCATTTTTAAAGAAGAAGACAGTTGCAGAATTATCACTATAAATTCTTAACGAACTAGCTATACTGATGACAGTGCCTAGTCCTAAGACAAAGTTCCGCAACCACAATGCTTGAATATTGCCCCCAACGCATGCCACAAATTCCTCCTCCGTAGTGGAAGTAGCAATGACAAACTATTTTTCACTCTTCCAAGACATTGTGCCTCCTGATTGTTGGAATACATACTCAAAGATAGATTTCCTTGAGTCTACACAACCAGCATAATCTGAATCTAAATAACCGATCACTTCTAAGTGACCTGATTTCCTGTATGTGAGTAAGTAATCATTGATGCCTTATAAATACCTAAAAACTTTCTTTGTAGCTTTCAAGTGGTCCAATTCGAGATTACTTTGATATCATCTTAACATTCCAACAGTAAAATTGATATCCAGCCGAGTACAAGTCTGAATATACATCAGACTTCCAACTATAGATGCACAGGGAATATATTCCATTTTCTTTCATTTCTAATCATTCTTGGGACATTGCATTTCACTAAATTTATCCTCCTTTCTGAATTGGAACTACCCCTGTTGAGCATTTTTTCATCCTAAATCTCTCTAATACTTTACTGATATATTCTTTCTGAGACAATCCTAACAATCCTTGTGTCCTAATCACGGAATATTTCTATTCCAATTACATAGGATGCCACACTCATATCTTTAAGTTTAAAGTTATTAAAGAGAAATTTCTTTACATCATGTAACAAGCCCAAATCATTAGCAGTCAAAAGAATATCGTTAACACATATAATATCAAAATAATGAACTTGCTCCCACTGACCTTCATATAGATAGACCTATCAACGGTATTCTCTACAAAACCATACGAGGAAATGGTATCATTGAACTTAAGATACCACTGTGGAGAAGTTTGTATCAAACCATATATTGACTTCTTTAATTTACATATCATATTTTCCTTTTCTGTAGTCACAAAACCTTCTGGTTGGTCCATATAAACTCCTTCTTCTAAATTGTCATTCAGAAAAGCGATTTTTACATCCATTTGGTGAAGTTCTTAATCATAATGAGCTACCAATGTCATAACAATTCCTAAATAGTCCTTTGAAACTAGAGAGAATGTCTCTTTAAAATCAATGTCATCCTTTTAAGTATATAACCTTTGGCTACAAGTTTGGCTGTGTACTTTTTAATATAACTTTTCGAGTCCTTTTTGGTCTTAAAGACTATTTACAGCCCACTTGCTTTGAGCCTTCAAGTAACTCAACAAGTTCTCAGACTTGATTATCATCCATAGATTTTAACTCTTCTTTCATAACATTGAGCCATTTTTTAGAATTGTTACATTTTATGGCTTCCTTAAATGAGACTTGATCCTTATCAATGCTCAAGTCATACTTATGCTTAAGTGAATACACCACATAATCATCTGATATAGCTGGTCTTATCTCCTTTATAGAACTTTGTAATACTATTTCTTGTGGTGTCACTTGATCATTTGTGACTTGCACATTATTTACTGGTTCATTATTGACATTCGCTTCTTATGGGTTTGGAATATTAACTTATTGTTCTGATATATTGTGTGGATGTGAAACAACAAGAGGAATAAAAACTTGAGAACAGACACTAGGTGAAAGATTTTCTACCTGAATCTCTTGAATATCCACCTTTCGTGGTTCCCCACTCCCATTGATTTGTCCATTTTCAATGAACCTAGCATTACAAGACTTAACTATTCTTTTACCATGAATAGGACAATAAAAAATGTATCCTTTGTACTTTTCTGGATAACTAATGAAGTAACGATTAATGGTTCTTGTATCAAGCTTCCTTTCATAAGGATTATAAATCCTTATTTCAGCTGGGCAACCCTAAACATACAGGTGCCTCAAGTTAATTTTCCTACCTATTCACAATTCATAAGGTATCGCATGAATTGCTTTACTAGGAACCCTATTAAGTAGATATATAACTATCTTTAATACATATATCCATAAAGATAAAGGTACATTTGTGTAACTTAACATACTCCTATTTACATCCGTAAGAGTATGATTTTGCCTTTCAGCTAAACTATTCTGTTATAGTGTAACAGATATTGTATATTCTGCACAAATGCCCCAAATTTGAAGAAATTTTGCAAATGGACCTGGACATTATGTATTCTCATCATATTTACCATAATATTCACTACCTTTATCAGACCTTAGGACTTTTACTTTTCTATCTAACTACCTTTCTATCTCATTAAAGAACACCTCAAGAATGTCCACTGATTAAGACTTTTCATGCAGTATATAGAGATAACAATAACGTGAATAGTAATTAATAAAGGTGATAAAAATACTTTTTACTATCCCAAGTTTGAATATGAAATGGACCATATATATCAGTGTGTATTAGTTCAAGTAACTCAGTGCTTCTTGTGACTGAAATCTTAGATATGTGTTTAGTTTGCTTGCCTTTAATACAATATACCACACAGCTTAGTTAATAAAATCTAGCTAAGGTAAGATTTCACTTTTCACTAACCTCATCACCCTTTCTCTAGATATATGAACTAACATTTGATGCCACAAGTAAGCAGATTGTTCATTATGTGCATTACGTTTATTACTGATATTATATTCAACATGAAACAGGGATTCAGAATAATTAACATCAAGGTTGAAATGATATAAGCCATCCATTAATGTACCAGAATCATAATAGTACTGTCGTTTATACAAAGAAAAAACATTTTTTCCAACATTGAAATTAAAACCTATCTTGTTCAACTTACTAACAGAAACTAAAATTTCTAGCACATTCAAGAACATAAAGACACTTTTCAAAATCTAGACTACAATTAGTGTTTACGATCAATCTGTACATCCCTTTTCCTTCTATTCGTGCCTTCATTTTATTACCTATATACAGGAACTCTTTAATTTTGTTTATGGTTTGGATCGAAAGGAATCCCTACATAATATGTGACACATGAGTAGTTGCACATGAATCTAACCACTAGGTATTATTGGGTACCTCAATAAGATTTGATTCAAAACATACTGAAACATAGTATGATCAACTTTCTTAATTCGAACCAAGCCTATCTCTTAAGGCAATCTTTTTTTAGTTGATCAGCTTTCTTGCATAAGAAACAACACTGCTCTTTATGGATTTGACCTTTATTAACCTTCAATGGGGATTTGTCTTTCTTGTTGCTCTTCTTTCCTAACTTTCCTTTTCTGCTGCTAGCTTCTTTGTGTATTATAAGATGAACAGAGTATCCCTTCATTTTCTTTGATCTCCCTTCCTCTTGCACCAACATGCCCTTCATTTCTTGAAAGTTCCACTCTCCTTTAGAGTGTTGTAATTCACTTGAAACTAACCAAATTTAGGAGGAAGTGAGTTGATGATGAATTGCACTATGAAGGATTCATTCACATCCATGCCCACTGGTTTCAGGTTTGCAACCAGATTGGACATGCATGTTATATGATCATGGATAGGTTATGACCAGTTAAACTTCTTAGTCATCAATTCGCACATCAAGCTTCCTATAATAGACTTAGCAGCTATGTCTGATTGTGAGTACCCATTGATTTTCATCATGAATTCGCTTGCATTGTCTGTATGAGGCATTGATGGCTTAATATTTTCAGCCATCGTCAATCGCATCAAGTTTAGACTCAACCTATTAGACTTTTCCCAAGTCTCAAAATGTCTTTTCAGCTTGTGTATTAGTTTCAGTAATAGTTGCAGGCTTCTCTGCAACTAATGCCAAGTCCTTATCCATAATACCCACCTACAATTGAATTTGCTCAGCCAAATCGGTATAGTTTAGCCTATTGAACTTGATCAAACCATTGCCTATAGCTAACAAATTACTAAAAGTTGCAAACGTAAAAACAAACTCACACATTAATGCCTTGAGTACAATTAATAGATTCAGACAATAATAAACTGCTATATATATATATATATATATATATATATATATATATATTTAAATTCACCTTTGGGTGATACCTAAACACATATCCTTAATCTATAACAACATATATATACTGATAGACAATTAATCATACTCAAGCCAGTATGCATATTATCTTTGGATACACAAACATATTCGCCAAACAAATCGGTATAGTTTAGCCCATCGAACTTGATCAAACTATTGCCTATAGCTGACAAATTACTAAAAGTTGCAAACGTAAAAACAATCTCACACATTAATGCCTTGAGTATAATTAATATATTCAGACAATAATAAACTGTAATATATGTGTATATATATGTATATATATATATATATATATATATAAATTCACCTTTGGGTGATATCTAAACACATATCCTTAATCTATAACAACATATATATACATGATAGACAATCAATCATACTCAAGCCAGTATGCATATTATTTTTGGATATACAAACATATTCACCAAGTAGGTTGATAAATCTCTTTAATGTTATTAATTATAAGAAATGTCCACCTTTAGGCGATCTCCTAACATTATAATTAATAATCTCAATTGTTCAGTCTATCTATTATGTCATTCATTAGCACCATATAACATAAATAATTGAAAGAATGCATAATTAAATGTCTAAATATCTATTCAAGTAAGGTTACTTTGTTGACTAATAAGCTTTCTATGTAGTAAATATTTAATTATGTAAGTATACATGAATTTTGGAATTTAACTATAATGTTAAAAGTTGATATTATAAAGTCCAAAATTTTTAGGGACAAAATTGTAACTTTTATCACCAGATTGTAATAGTCCATTGACCATCTTCAACCTTTTATTTATCAAAATATTTTCTGTCAATCCCAACAAATTATGCCTAAAGACTTTTTACAATAAACCTCACACACACAAGCATTCCAGAAACTTTCAGTCCAATTCCAAACAATCAGTTCTTTATAATTATAAAGCTAAAGCTTTTCAATGATGAGGCTCAACCTTTTGTTTTACAAATGCAATAACTAATAAATTTATCACAAATCTAAAACCTTTTGATGGTGGTCCATGAAAACTTTTCTTTAAATTTTTATTTTACACACTCATGTACACTCCTCTTCAGCTTTTATTCCTTTCAAAACTTAACAAGTCAAACCATAATTAATGTATGTACGTATTTAATACCAATCCTTTTGCTTTTCAAAATTCATATAATTACAGTAAACAATTAATCCAACATAAACCTTTAATGGTAGGCCATAGAAACATGAAAACGTGGTTCCACTGGAGTCTTTAGATTTGGTGTATATCGGTCTCAGAAAACCTAACTTAATAGTTATTCCAACAACAGAAGTATGCAAGGCAGTAACCTATAGTTGTCACAATCTCTTACTTGTTATTACAAAGGTATCGTTAAATTAACTAATTCAAACCCAATCAAAAGCCCACAAAAATCGAGAAACAAGATGGCTTAAATCAAGTGGTTACAACAGAATCAATAAATAATTTTTCTGTAACCGTAAATCTATATTAATCGCTATCATGAATTATGAGTTTCAAACCTATAATTCACTCAAAATTATCTGTGACACAATTAATTCATCACCTTTAAACTCTAAGATTCGTGATGCAAACAACAAAAAGGAAGAAATACTAACCTTAATCCAAACTCGCGTAATCCCTTCTTGTTTACAAATACTTTCATTTTGCAAAAGCTTTATCCACTCTTACCTTCTTCCTTTTTTTCATATTTTTCAATAACGCAAGAACGTATGTATTTTGATATCTGTTAACTTTTCATGATGAAGGGAGAGGGAAGCATTTTTTTATTAATTAACCCTAATAATTCTAATTTCCTTTACAAGCCCAATAATTATTATTTTAGGTCTACCTTATATTAGAATCAAATAAAGTAATATAAAACACACTTTATAATTATTAAATTAATCTAACGTAAGCTAAGTCTAGTTCAATGCTGTTTGCCTACATTGACAGTTTTTGGCCAAGTTAATTATAGCTTGAAAATTGCTCCAATTTGTATGCCTTCTTCCATTTGTTACAATGTAAGAGTTCTATTGACAAGTAGGAGTAGCCTAATTGGTTTCAACTCCTCACTTGAGTTTGAGTCACCAAAGTGGGGTAGAGAGGGAATGTTTCCTGTTGATGATTCTCTAGTCCCCTGGGCATGTTTATGATTCGATCAATTGCACACGTCTCGCTTCTAACGGTAGTGTGGGAGTTAGAACTACTAAGAAACTTAGGGCTGATGGGAACCTGATGCTAAGCAGAGCCAGTGATCAATCAGCAGTTGACTAATCAGTATATGACAGACTCCTTGTGAGTAGAAGTGTACAAACTACGTAAAAACCTGAAAAATCTTAGGGTTCTAAATTTACCTCCTCTAAGGCTCTTGAGGTGAGATTTTAAGAGCTTAAGATTAGTCCGATAAAATCAAAATACCTAATGTATATAAAAAAAATGTAGGAGTTCTCTTAAATGGAACCGACAAAGTTGCAACTCCATTTGAGAAGCTGATACTGTAAATAAATATCGATCATTCTTCAACATTGGACTGTGAAGATTGTCTTGTCATAGGAAGAAGATTGCTTATTGCGCACAAATTTGGAACTGCTTCAGTACTCGTGCTCAAATGACTTCTAACTTGGAACGATAATTTTAATACAATTGTAATAAAATGTGATAATTTATAATTTGGACTATAATTATAATATTGCAGCGATAAGTATTATTTTGCTAAACAATTTAAAGTTTTGAAGAGACTCTTTAATATCTAATATTGTTAATTTTTATTTGGATTTTTTCATTTTTTTACAGAAATTTTGAATTAATAATATATTATTTTATGATATTCATATATAAAGAACATTAATGAGAATACTTGAGTATTATTATATTAAATTAAGTTCAAATTAATTGATCAATTCAAAATTTACATCGAATTATTCTAATGGATGTAATATCACATTTCCATCATTGCATGTCTTCAAGATTTCGTTAAATAGGAAGATTTAGAGATCGGTACCATTACCCTTTATAACATCTTGTTCCCGTTACTACTTCACTCCCAATCTTTAGCTATATTTAGATGAATTCACATAAACATTAACTAAAAGTGGATAAGATAATTTTCCTAAATTAAAATTTCGAGGAGTCATAAAGGAGGAGATCCGGGAACAACTTCTCAAATGCAAAGGATATCAACTTCATGATTGGAGAAGGGGACTGTTCGGGACAAATGAACCTTGGAACTTAATTGTGAATTACATATTAAGCTTATAAGAAACCAATACACAAGAAATAAAGCACATTGGGTTGAATTTGCAATGCAATGTGCTTCATTGCAACTAAATTTCTTCAATTTCTAACAAACCATATATGTAAAATATTAAAGTGGATAAATTTTCTCAAAAATTTAAAAAAAAGTTATACTTGGAGGTACTTCACACAGGTTTGAATCCATGTTTTAGAGCAGCATTCCAGACATGATCGATCTTTTCCACGTCTACTGCACCAACTTCGTGGTGAGTCCACCCTTCTAACAGGTGAACCACGCCTCCTGCATGACATGCGTGAACTGCTCCTCTTTCCATGGTGTACTGTTACAACATCAACAACAACAAATTCAGACGTGTAAGAGTTCCGAAATCATAAAGTTGTCGTCAAAGGGTGTTTTCATTTGGACTGTTGTTGAAATTGGAACACCAAAGCATACGGAAATGGACGGGCCTATGATCTTTGTTCCCCTTTTTAAAGTCTTTATCTGTCCGTTTCGGTGAATTTGTCACCGTATTTTGTCTTTCTTCTGCCCTTTCTTATGATTTGATTGTGCTACTGATTTATGGCAGCGAAGATTTTTATACTGATCAGTAAATAAAGTAAGTTTGAAAAACAAGGTGAACCGAGAGGAACAACCTACCTCGCAACTTCCAAGGCCTCGAACATCATCTGGCAGTTTCATGGCTGCCAGATCACCGTAAGTGCAGTCTCTCCTAAATGACAAGATGGGTGGGACCACGAATTGGTGGAAATGAGTTCCAGGTGGAGCCCAACTTTGCTCTCTTGGTGTGATCCACTTACCAACGATCCAAGTCTACACATTTTTACCCATCAACATGACAACACAATAAATCTCAGAAACTGGAAAATATCTGTGGAATGTCTTACTTTCAATTGAAATTGGTTATCAGGTTCCAGATTAGATATTTTAAATGAAAAGAAAGGTGTCGCTAGGATTGTCAAATTGAATGTACCTTGCAGTGTTGAGCTGCTTGGTACTTGGTCACCTGGACTAGAAAGCTTTGGCAATCCAGTGGGGCTTCCTTTTGGATTTTTTGTAATCTTTCTGTTGATAGAGTCAGCATCTGTATTGATTAATCAACCCATCAAAATAAATTCTACGAACATGTAAAACTAGTATGCAAATATGCAGGTTAAAGGACACTTACAAGGACTCTGACTTTCTTTTGGCAGAGATAGAGAGCAATTGCTCTTCCAAGCTTGGAAGTGGCTCCAGTTAAGAACACTTCCTTTACATCCTTGGGGATCCCATTGAGTATAACTGCAGCAGTTAAGGTGTTCCCATGAACGACTCGAACTTTAAGGTCTGGAAGCTTGTTGACAAACAGTGTTCCACCGCCATTAAGAGCTTCATTCTGTAACAATTTTTTTTTCAGAAAAATAAGAATCGAACTACACTGACATGTCCATTAATAATGGACCGATTTTGAGGTTTGATGGCAACTGTAATCGTCTCAATTTACTAGCGTAAGCTGACTAGTTCACTACTTCCATACCTACATTAATAAACCGTTCTTTCACATGAAAGCTTCAAGTCAAGAAAGCATTGCGAAAAATCTGCCATCTGACTACTTTAACAAGAAAACAGCCTGGTCCTGATAGAGACCACTTATTCTTAAACTGCATATGAACAGCACACTTTGGCACAAAAAGAGAGAGGTCCCAGTTTCCATTATAGATACTGTTTTAACATCTCATACATAATTAATTTCTTCAACAACCTTGATCAGGAATCCACTGAACGGGCTAAAGTTTCCCTGTTTATATAAGCTCTTCAAGTCAAAGTACAGAAAGCAAAATTGGAACTTCATGCCCGTGAGCCTCATAATTTATTGACCCTTATCCCTTTCCCTCACCTATTCAAACTTTAGATCAAACACAAAATCGAAATGAAAAAGAGAGTGACAACTTGGTAATAACTCGGGAAGTGAACCCAATGTGCAAACCTTGTTCAAAGCAGCAAGGCTAATAACTTTCACCCCAAGTTTGTCAGCTCTGAGAATGGCTTCTTCTATGTGATTATTAATGCCCTTCGCAGCAAATGGCAAGAAGTACTAGCAAAACAAGATATCGTCACATATATACTATGTCCCTGAACAAGATTTAACAACGTTAATTAAACAAAATGAACCAAATTTCAGCCAACCTGAAAGCCAAACCGAGGTACAACCCATGTTTGGTGCAACCTGCCTCTGAGATTGTAGAAAGAAACTAAGAAAGTCTTAGCAGCAGCCCACATTATGAGCATAACAATAAAAGCCAGAGGCCAGAAAGGTAGCAGAAAAACCCTCATCGAGTAAGGCAATGCCGCAAATGATCGGTTAACGAAGGGTGCGTGCATTGAAGATGTTAAGTCGACCACATGAGCTAAGAATACGAAATCAGCTACTTTTTCATCTGCATTAAAAGAAGATCCGAGTCAATCTTCCTTGTAACAATTTAAAGAAAATTAATTGATGTGATAGAACAGTAAAAACAAAGTTTAAGCTATCCAATTTGTCAAGTTCTAATTGTGTTCGCATCCCGAAGGTGAAACTAGAAACTTCGTCGATTAATTGGATGTCATTTTCCTATTTAATTAGTTAACCAATCAATCCAATGCATATATGTGTTATGGCTATTCAGTATAATAATTCCTGGTGAGGACTTATCATTAAGAATCATCCGCTTTCACATTTTACAACGCATTCCGAGCTTACAACTTTATCTGGAATTTCCCTTTCAAATTGAATTATCTGAGTCTGAATTTTACACTAGTAACAAGGAACACTGGAAACTCCATTTAATGCAGGATAAGTTAGACCGTGATAATTCAAGACTATGTTTCAGGAGTTACCGTTGTTTGTATTAACTTTCTTGTGCAGATCCCAAGACTCGGAATTTAGGGTTTTCCATAACGCATCAAAGAGAGGCATAAAAAGGCAGAAGTTAGTTTTCATATCCGTGTGATGCAGACTGTGATACCTGCAAAAGAAAATGTAAATAACACGCCTAATCCACATAAGAAATAAAACTGCAAGAGGTACGCAATTATCTCGCTACTTACTCTCATCTGCTGTTCAACAGATAAAAGTAGTGACGAGGATTGAGAAATTAGTTTTGGCTGAAAGTCACATGGCCTTTATAGATTGCATAGCAAAAATATATGGAGATCATGCCATTATTAAGGGAACAAGATACGATTATCATTGCATAAGGTGATGAAGTTGCTCGTACACACTTCCGAAATTCCATTCACAGAACTAAATTATTATTTTCGGAAGTTGCTTAGCGTTAAAAGTTAAAGAAAAAAAAAGATGTAAGATTGGCCTTTTTCTAGGGAACTATTTATGGAACCAACATGTGTACTTCGAGCTCCATTGAGTCCTTGAATATAGGCTTTGTTTTATGGTGAAATTGAATGCACTTGTTGTGGCTGTGTAAAGGTGACAACTGACAACTGTGACTTTTAACCAAGCAAGTGAAGAAGATAATTTTTTTTTTCTTTTTTCTTTTTTTTTGGCACTTACGATGAGTTGTAGAGAAGGTATCTAAGGAAAGGAAATCTCTCAAACAGGTGATAAGGGACAACTTCAACATTACTATGGCCCAAGCATCTGAGAAAATCAAAGGCCAGAAGATAGCCATAGAGTGTGACTTTTGATCCATATCCCATCACAAAAGTCCCAATTATTGGAATACTTGTGATTACTGTTAGTAACAGATGTTCCAAAAGTGTTGCATTTGCACCTGCACCAAATTTGATAAAAAAACAACGTAAAGAAACGAACTTTGAAGTGCCCGATTCGTGGACAGAAACTCTTTAAGGTTGTTTTCTTACTCGTGAATGGGTGTACTACCGGAGACGAGTGGTGGAGTGAATGGTAATGCTTGAAGAGGTAACTTGTGTGAAAACATCTATGTAGCCAATAGTATAGAGGCTCAGAAATGGCCACGTGAAGGATCAAGATGGTGAAAAGACCACCTGTGTTCCAGATAGGAGCATCTTCAAGAAATGATGGGAATATAACATATGCCATTGAGGCAATGAGTGCTTGGAGAAGAATGAAATTGTCCCTGCAAAAACACAAACATAGATGCAACTCGTCTCTAAGTATGCCAATTCCCATATGAATATAGATTTTGATGAGAAGAAACAGAAGATTGAATCTTTTTTGGTTCCTGGAAAAGCTTACCAATCCCATTCCTTGTCTATCTGCTTGAAATCATAACCCTCCTGGTTAATCCGGTATTTTCGGTTCAGGAAAAGCATGCTGGAGAAGTTACTCCAGAGAAAATAAACAAACCCTCTCAGAGAAAACAAAACAAGAATATTTAGACACCAATCAACCTTGAAGCTTCCCTCTTGAATTCTTGAATACGTGATTTTCGAAATAATAGGAGCATAGAGCAGATACTGCAAACAGAAACAAACCATATCAATTTTAAGCAACCAACTTCATGAATTTCAAGCTGTGGTAAGATTAAGAAAACATAGGCTTTTAATAAGAGTTTCCTCTACCTTATAAGTTCCAAAGTTCTCCCATGGCCAAGCTGACAACGGAGCTACCATTTTTCCCTACTCCAAGTAATTTGATCTTCTGATGATGGTCTGAATCTGCTTCCTTCTTGAGGTTATATATTATATACCTTTGTGAGCAAATCAATTACAGTGGCACAAAAATGGCAAGATACATATGAGAGAATAAACAAAAAGACCAAACTAAGGTCCTAGGTAATAGAAAAAAGTAAACAGAAACAGCCCCAAGACTAGGAAATAGAGATAAAGAATTGATGTTCTCGTGCACTACTTTTTGGAGTTGTTCTCTACAAAAGGTTCATGTTCGATGCTAAGACCTTATAAACACTTCACAATGAATACCACCTAACTTATATAGCTAGGAAGGAGAAAATAAGCCTTGTTTCATGTGTTGCCAGTCACAGCTTTCTTTATAACATTTTTCAAATGATCAATTAGTGACCAAAAGTCAGTCTATGCGCAAAATTTTCAAGAACTTGGTCTTTGCGAACCAGCTATGACCTATGGTCGAGCAATACTAGGAATTAATGACTATGGTTGAGGAATGGGAGACCACATCGCTGAAGGTTGGACACTGACTTATTATTGCCTGAACGCATATGGTCGGCTACATTACCAATCATTTACAATAGAGTTACCATTCTTAATGTTAGAGGTGCGAAATTAATTTATATTAGAGGTTAGTGTCAATCATTTAAATTGAATATATCCTTTAACTTTGAATAATTTATTCAAAATATGCAATTTATATATTAATAGATGTTCTTTAAGATTGATCTTTGAGCACGCTTAATATCAAAAGTTTCGATAATGCAAAAACCATTGTTGTAAAAATTACTAAGCTCACGTTTTTCCAAAATTAACACACAAAATGATATTATAGCACGTAAAGTGCACAAATATCTACATGGGTCTAGCTTGACTAATTTGAAATTGAATTAAGTATGGCTTTTTTTTAACTGTTTTCACAAAGAAGTTGAAGTAGGATCTAAGCCAATTAACCTTATCTTAAGTGCCAAAATGCAATACCCCATGGTCCTAAACAACTCTATTCAAGGGCTACAATGGGCAAATAAATCGTCGAAATGAGTTTGGAAACGCATATCCACATCAATCTTCATTAATTGTAAGTTAAAATCCGCCTTAAAACGTGGAAATCCATTAATATATGTTAGAAGTTGACAAGTTAATGAAGAGGGGTTTGATTAGTACACGAAATTAAACTGACTAAATATAGGTTTACCCGAAAACAACATGATTCCGTGGAAAATGCAAAGAGGATGATACATGTGCAATCCATTCTAACAAGTTTACATTAGTTGGGCAAACATATGTAACGAAGTTTTATGTATTTTACGATGGTAAAATGAATTTTGAATTTTTGAGTATATTTTCGTTAAATCACTGGGCTCAAATATATTAAAAAATAAAGGATTTACGTTTTAAAATGAAAATTATTTGAAAATACTCTCTTCTGTTTTGTTGATGATGAGGTATTTGGGTGGCTTTGGACAATTAACTACGGTTACCTATTGTCAATGTTTGTTGAACCTGGAAGACAAATCAGGCAGATTTGTCGGTGAGGTTTTGGTTGTTTCCCAACTGTTTCATAAATTTAGTTAGATGAGACGAAGACTTAAGAGATAACACATTGGTTTGAGAGTCTGTTACAACCAATTCTACACTTACTCTAGAAGTCAATAACACACTGATACGTAAATGCATGTCGCTTGCTTTCTTTCTATTAAATAACCATGGCGAATAGGTTGTGGATAGGGAAGATGTTAATGACAGTACTGGTTGTGACTGTGTGACCAGCACAACACCTATAACCTATCTCATTAGCCTGGTAAGTGCTAAACCAATTGTATCCTACAACGAAGGCAAAAGACCTACTACATAACAAACAGTTTGAAGGGTTAGGTACAGCTACACTTTGCACTTTATCACTAACTAAATCATGCCAAGGCTTGGGGAAGTCTACTTATTGCAGTTAGGCTTCGGGAGTCAACTTGGAATGGCCAAAAGTTTGATGAGGTTCAAATTATACAATTTGAATTCACAATTTATTAAAAGTAATATTGTTTAAAATTTGTAAATAATATTAATTTTTATCATTAATAGGAATACGATTGAAGAAGCTTGCTTTGCTTTTACCATAGGATTATCACTTATTATTACTTGCAAGCCTTTAACGTTAATTACTTTTCAAGGATGTCATCCTCGAATATATTTTTCGAGAGGTCAATGTAGTAGTTAATAAACTCGTAAGATTAGGACACAACTATCCACTTAGTATATTCGTACATCGGTCTCCATCGAATTCCATTATTAAGAGCATTCGTATTGATAATTCTTATTCTTTTATTTTCTAACCAAGCTGTTGATGTTTGCTTGAGTTTTTTCAAAAAAAAAGACGTATAGAAAAAAAAAGAGTTACGAACATTTTACTGTCACTCAAATCGGCTTGTTCAAGTGCAAAAATTTACCGAGACTATGAGATTGCAACAGTTGATCCTGTAGTCTGTAGAGATACAGGACTTGAAAGCAGAAAGTAAATATGCTAATTAATGAATGACGAATTACTTTTTTTTCCTGGTTCTTAGATTAAAGTTAAAAGTTTTGGACCTTTTTTTAGTAATTTATATTCAAAAATATTTTGTCACATTTTAAATTATAAAAGTCGATTTGATGGTGAATATTTTTCAAATTATTTTAATATAAATTATTACTTGTATATTTAATAATGTTTATTTATAAATACTCTCGTACAACTACAATTAACTATGTATATTAAAAAATTTTGTATAGTTTTAACATAATATTTTTAATATATTTTGAAGATACGAGATATTAATTTAATCGAAAATAAAATCTCTATTTAATAGAAATAAGATTGAATATTATCAGATTTTATAAAATTTTACGTCTCAGCGAGACTTTAACAGGGTGTTGATGACGATGATAGAATATTAATTTAATAATTTTAAATTTGTCTATATGCATTTGAAAAAGGTGTTATATAACAAGTTCAAGTTTTAAAGTTTCCAAATTATCCATCTTTTATATAAAAAGTACACATTCGTCATCCAAATTTTAATGGAAGAAACATGATGATTTTTTAAATTCAATTTTATCTTGTAATGTTATTATGTCAATTCAAATTACAGAAATTATTTTTGAGATTAAACATTAACCATTTCCTTAATTATTTTGGTAAGTTTAAGATATCAATTTTTTTTCATAAAATGAGAGGGAATATAGAAATAAACACTCTGTATGTATCCAACGACAGCTCTCCATTACCTATGGAGTTACTAGCGCAGCAACGACCATTTTATCTTCACATTTAGCATTTACTTACATCATACCCTGAAAATTAGCCTTTTTCTTTTTGTTAATTTAGAGTATATTCTATATTTTTATAAATTGAGGAAAAGAACTCAAGCGATGCTTGCCAACTTGCTATGTGGAGTCTTGAAAAATAAATTGTACACGGCAAACTTTAAGTGGATTATATGTAAGCCATGCATGATTAATGCTACGGTAACCTCCACATGCTGCAATATAATATATATATAAGTCATGGATGATTAATGCTACGGTAACCTCCACATGCTGCAAATAATATTCTTAACATCCAACCAAAAATGAGATGACCTAATCACACCAATTTTCAACACATACTTCAAGAATGGCCGATGACTAACCCCATTAAAGCTCATCGCGATCTTTTTATCTGCCCAGTAAAACCCTTATGTTCCACAAAAAAACATATGTAAAACATAAAACTATGTGTACAATCTAAGATAGGAAGTTATGTCTTGTAATTAATTCTTAGCATGTTCTTGACCTTATTGCGAAATGGTAGAGCTTTTTTCTTCTACTTTTATAAGGGAAGATGGTGATTGAAAAGGTGGCACATAACAAATTTTGTTTTCCCTGGCCTAAAATCAAATCTCACCTTGAGATGGAAATTAAACAGATTAATCACTCTATTAACATCAATACTCTTTGAAATAGTTGGAAGTTGAATGACTTGAATTTAAGCTCCATTTAACATTGCTGTTGCTTAATTACAAAAAAAGAAAAAGAAAAACAACAGCGAGGATTAAGATCAGAGTGAATATAATTATCTTGGTTTTGAGTAAATTCTAAATCAACTACAGTATAACAATGTTTAACAAATGTGTATCGTTGTTAGCGTTTTGGTGCTGCTAAGCAAAGCTAGAGAAAAACTTAAGAGACATTTTTTGGAGGCCCCGTTAGAATATCCTTTTGTTTAGTCTAGCATTTGATCTTCTATGAACTTCAAGTGAGATCTGATACACATTCATCACATCTATCTTATGGACCAAATGTAATTAGTGGAAAAGAACTCTTCAAAAGCCCTTGAAATTGAGATAGGATATTCGAATTCCTTAATTAAGATTATGCCGTATGCGTGAGATATAAAGTTGTCTTGTGCGTAAGATCTTGTGATTGGTCGGTTAATAAAAGAAGTATCTCTCTTAAATTGATATTGCTTATACTCCCCAATTTTGATTAATTGGAAATAGAAATAAGGAGCCGCTAAAGAACAAAATAAGCAATAGCTGGTTACTTTTAGGGAACCAAAACCTCCTAAAGAACTCAAAGAGCTAGTTTAGTGAATAAAAGAATACTCCCCCTTTATTCATCTAATTCGTTGCCAATAAATAGGGGAATAGTTCAACCACTCTCTAATATTTCAGCAATTACATATCAAAAACAATAGTAGTAACGTTGACTAATTCAAATTTCAAATAACAACTTACTAAGACTTATTCAAACTAGAATCAGATAAGTGATTAATGGAGTTAAAAGGTGTCCACTCCTTTCAACTCAACTAAGACTTATTCAAACTAGAACCAGGACAAGTGGCCAGTGAATTTAATAGGTGTTCGCTCTCATAAGTTACGTAACATTCCTCCCTTATAGATTTTTTCCTTGTTCTTAAGGAAGAATTTAGGAAAACGAATCTATAGTTCTTGATAATCCTCTCAAGTTGCTTCCGTTGGAGAAAGACCTTGCCAATGAACTAAAGCCTCTTCTTTGTTTTTGTTTTTTCTCTTTTCAAGAATAGCATGAGGAACAAAAGAGAGGGACTCTTCATTTGTTGCCATGATTGACAAATCTTCTTAAACCTTCACATTAGCTCCAATTGTCTTCTTAAGCCAAGGCACATGAAACACCGGGTGAAGTTTAGAGTCTGCTGCAAGCTTCAACTTATAGGCTACAGGACCAATTTTTTCAACAACTTCTAATGAGCCATAATATCATGGTGACAACTTGAGGTTCCTGCGGATAGCTAAGGACGTTTGCCTATATGGTTGCAATCTCAAGCAAACAAAATCTCCAATGTCAAAACTTCTCTCACTTCTTTGAGCATCATAGAATTTTTTCACACGTTTTTGAGCCAAAGCAAGATGATCTCTAAGCCCCTTTAAAATCGTATCTCTAACTCGCAATTCTTGATCCACGAAGGAGGAGGCCTCCCATAAATAACCTCATATAATGTCTTTTTTGTAGAAGAATGAGTACTAGTGTTATAATAATAAGCAACCCAAGGAATCCACTTAAGACTGCTTCTATCTATCCATCAGTTTACGGGTGGTATGATGAGCTGAAATTGAAGCTGGTCCCCCGTAAATTGAACAACTCCTTCCAAAATATACCGATAAAAGTGAGGTTTCTATCACATACTATACTTGCAGGCATTCTATACAACTTGAATATTTTCTCAAAAATCACTTCTACCACGACCACATCAGAGTAAGGATGAGAAATAGGAATGAAATGAACAAATTTTGAAAGACGATCAACAACAACATCTATTGAAATATGTGACCAAACTTGAATGGGAATTAGAAGTGTTTGCAACAGTCCTGCTTGCTTAATATTTTCTATTTTATTTCTCTGGCAGGTTTCACACCCTTGTATGGCTTCAAGAAGACTTTCTCTCATGCCCTGTCAATAAAATACAGATCTTACTCAGAAAGTTATGGTATCCTTCATGAGTGCTAGAATGCATTTCCACAATAATAACAATTAACGGGGAATCAATTGGTAAATAAATTCTATTCTTGGAGTAAAAAAATTCCTTCCTTATATTCCCATGGATCCACGGCCTCTTCTTGTTGACAGATTTTGACTAATTCTTCCAATTTTGGATTGCTTTGAACTTCCTCTTTTATCGATTTCAGTCAACTTGCAATTGGTATTTATATAGCCATCAACTCTTTTTCATGAATTCGGGATAACGCATCTGCTGCGCAATTATCCTTACCCTTCTTACATTCTATGTCAAAATCATACCCCATCAGTTTGGCCAACCACTTTTCTTGAGCTAGAGTAATGATCCTTTGCTCCCATAAGTGCTTCAAACTTCTTTGATCAGTGTGAACAATGAATTTTCTCCCCATCAAATAAGGCCTCCATTTTTTAATTGCATAGATTAATGCTAACATTTCTTTATCATAAGCTGATAGTTGAAAGTTTCTATCTTGTAAGGCCTAGTTATAGAAATCAATTGGTTTCTTGTTTTGCATAAGAATTTTGCCTACACCAGTTCCAGATGCATCACATTAGACTTCAAATGGTTGATTGAAATTAAGAAGAGCCAACACCAACATTTGCATTATCACTTGTTTAAGCGATGCAAAAGGTTCATATGCTTTAGAATTTCGCAATAATTTTCCTTTTTTCAGCAATTGCGTTAGTGGAGCTGCCACCTTCCTGTAATTCATAATAAATTTTCAATAGTACCCAGTTAGTTCGAGGAAGCCTCACAATTGCTTGATAGTTTTTGGTCTTGGCCAATCTTGAATAACAGAAATTTTGTCTAGATCAACAGCAACACCATCTTTGGAAATTATATGCCCCAATTATTTCACTTTAAAATTTTGTCTGGATCAACAACAACACCATCGTTGGAAATTATATGTCCCAAATATTTCACTTCCCTCTGAGCAAAGATACACTTTTCCTTTTTGACAAACAACTGGTGAGTTCTTAAAATATTAAAAGTGCCCTCAATATCCCTCATATGCTTTTCCCAATTTTTTCTATTAATCAAAATATCGTCAAAAATATCATAATAAAATTTCAAAGGTAAGATTTAAGTATCTCATTCATTAGCAACTGGAAAGTAGACGAGGCATTTGTCAACCCAAATGGCATCACTGTGAACTCATAATGTCCATGGTGAGTCCAAAAAGCAGTTTTTGGGATGTCTTGATTCCATATTCGTATCTGATAGTAACTTATTCTCAAATTTAGTTTCGTGAAAAACTTAGCACCTTTTAACTCATCCAGTAGTTCATCAATAACAGGGAAAGGAAATTTGTCTTTAATGGTGACCTGGTTAAGTGCTCAATAGTTGACATATAACCTTTAAGAACCCTCATACTTTCTAACCAGCAAAACATGAGATGAGTATAAGCTCTGGCTTAGACGTATGATACCAGATGTCAGCATTTCTTTCACAAGGTTTTTTATTTCATTTTTGTGGTATGGAGGATATTGATATGGTTGTGCACAAAGTGGTTCACATCTTTGTTTTAGGATAATTTTGTGATCATAGCTTCATGGTGGAGGTAACCCTTGAGGCTCTTCAAAAATATCTTGATAAGAATATAAAAAAGACTTCAGTTCTAGGTTAGTTAAACTCAATTGAAACAAGAACCACGTGCACCTGATGCCAAAGTGGTAATGGAATTTATGTACACAATGATCCCTTCCTTATTATTTTTTATTTCCTTGCTCATTTCCAACCCATCCACTAGTTTATTAATTAAAGTTGACAGCCCTGTGAGATTGATTTTTCTTCCATTCGTCTCTAATTGCATTGATAATTGAGAGAAATCCATAGAATTAGTCCTAATGTACTCAACCATTGAGCTCCTAAGACAGCATCACAACCCACTAAGGAGATAAAATAAAAATCTACAATAATTAACTTGCCTTGAATCATTAAACTTGCCCCATTACAACGTCCTATGCTAGCAATTTTCTCATCATTGGCCACTATAACTTTAAACTTTTCTTTTGCATTAGGTATGATCCTCAATCTTCCTGCAACCTTACTATCTAAGAAATTGTGGGTACTGCCAGAGTTTATTAGGATAATAATTTGTTGTTAAGCTAATCGACTATCAACCTTCATTGTTTGTGGAGCTTTAGCACCATAAATAGCATTGATTGAAATCTTCGGTGTCTCTAACTGTTGATTTCTTCAATCTCCATATCAATATCCGCATCTTCATCTTAATCATCAAACCATTTCCCTTCAATAAGCAACAACTTTTTGCATCTATGCCCGGGGCTGAATTTCTCGTTGCAATTAAAGCATAGTCCTTTTTTTCTTATTTCCTTAAGCTCAATTGGAGTTAATTTTTTAATTGGCATAGTAGTGCCCTACCGTATGGTTGAAGAAATTGAGTTTGCCTTTCGTTACTCAGTTTGAGCACTGTGATGAGCAGAATTATCTTTTGCCTCATATATTCTCGCTAGGCCAATTGCTGCAGAAAGAGATGTAGCCTTGCAAGCATGAACGTCAGTTTTGATACTCTCTTTTAAGCCAGTCACAAAATAACTAACTTGTTGGGTTGGTGAAAGTCGTTTTACCCGAATAAGAAGCTTTTCAAATTGTTTTTGGTAGTCTCTTACAGAACTAGATTGTTGTAACTTAGTTAAGTCTCTAAAAAAGCCTTGACATTGTGTGGGGTCATACCTATCATGCAAACTTTGCTTGAAATCCTCCTGTGCCATTTGCCGCATCTCGTTCTTGATAAGTTGAAACCACAATCGCACCTCATTTTTCAGGTTGAATGAAGCCAATGGCACTCTTCCCTCTTCCGGTGTCTTATGGAATTCAAAAAATTGTTCAACTCTACAAATCAACTCAGTTTGGTCCCCTTGCCCGCTATATCAAGGAAAATCCAATTTCACAAACTTAGGTATGTAGGCATTGTTAGAAGAACCTTCAAGGTTAGTTAATGCATGACTATTTCGTCACCCTTCATTATTTCGGGTTTGGCTATGGAAGCTTTCTACTACCTGACTTTTATTTGCATAGATGACATCCAAATGAGCGTTAATTGTAGCAAACATCTCCTGCATCTCTTTTAGAATCTTTTCTTGCCCTACTGACATAATGGTAATTTCATCCTTCAGTCATCCCAATCGTTGCTCCTCCATGCTTATCTTTGATACCAAGCCATCTTGTGCGTGAGATCTAGAATTCTCTTGTGCGTGAAATCTTGTGATTGGTCGGTTAAGAGAAGAAGGATCTCTCTTAAATTGATATTACTTATGCTTCCCAATTTTTCTCTTGTGCATTAGCTGGTTACTTCGAGAGAACCAAAAACTACTAAGGAACTCAAAGAGCTAGTTTAGTGAATGAAATAATGCTCCTCCCTTTATTCATCTGATTCGTTGGCAATAAACAGGAGAATAGTTCCACCACTCTCCAAAAATTCAAATAACAACTCACTAAGACATATTCAAACTAGCATCAAATAAGTGGCTAGTGGAATTAACAAGTATCCACTCTCATCAACTCAACTAAAGACTTATTCAAACTAGAACTAAGATAAGTGGCTAGTGAATTTAACAGTGGTCTAGTCCCGTGAGTTACTTGACATATTATCTCAGTAAAAACAAGCTTCCTACTACTCCAACTTCATACTCCAACTTCAAACGTGAAATCATATGGTATCTTATAACATGAATTCATTTACATATATTCATAATAATATATTTTAATTGCACAATCAACTTGATTTTGATTTGACTAAGCCTGAATTTCATCTAGCTTCATCTTGGCATGAATTTCACATTGGGTATAAGCCCAATATAAGTTCCATGGACCTATCTCTTAGGCCTACTTCCACAGATTCGGGATTGTTATGCTCAAACTTTTTTCCCCCCTAAATGAATAGAAAATGCCATATGATCCGATCTCCCTACCCAAAAAATAATTGCAATGATACTGAATAGTTAGTTTCAAACGTGTTCCACGCAGACAGGACTTAATTGGGGTCAGATGATTCATAAATCATTAAGGTTGCCATCAAGTGATCGTCAAAATACGCATCTAAGTGCAGAGTGGATTCCTAAAGTTTGGGTCCACACTCCACATAGTATTGTTTTCTTGTGCACCCAAGATTGGTAGTTGAAAATACAGAGTTAGTTTGCCATCAAATAGGCTCAATTATATTTATATCTTCACTTTCTGATATTAAAAAATAATAGTTGTCATTATTTCAATTTCAGAATTACCCAACAAGATTGATTATGTCATTCAAATCGTGTTTGGAGTTAAAACAGAGGGACCACAAAGTCAGACTCGTGATAATCAATTCCTCCACATGTAAAACTATCCTCTTTCTCAAAACCACACATCAGCCACTCGTTTCAATCAATGGATACCAAAAACCAGAATGAAACTGCAAATCATACAAGGGATCGTTGTAAATTTTAGCAAAGATGAAGCGTAGAGTGCTATACAATAAGCAACAATCCATAGTAGTACTAGCAACTGCAAATATAAATCACAACTATGTGCGTGCAGCTAGCAGGTAGAGGCAGTAGCCGCTAGCTAAAACCTACTCAAAAGCTAAGATCCATCCAGTCATACCATAGCTATGGCCAGCTCAAGATCAGAGACTCTCTTAAGGGTGCTTCCAATATGCATTGTCTCTTCTGTTATTCCTGAAAGCGCAGCAACCGACAGAGTAAACAATGATGAGGAAGACAAGGAACACAATGTTGATCACAGCCACCTTCTTCCAATCGCTCTTGATCGTATCCAACAGTCCTGCTTTGCAAGCATTGCAATTGAAACATAGAACATCTGGTTGGTTCCCCCAAGCTGCACAATCGGTATTTGCTGAAGTTGTAGTAGTCTTCGTCCAGTTGGTTGGGCTCACGTATGTGAAACCACAGTCATCCAATGGCTTGCAGCAACCAGACTGTGAATCAAGACACGATTTTTATCACAACCCAGTTCATGCAATCCCAAATTAAGACGATAACAATCCAAATTATGATAAGAACGTCAAGCAAAAGTGCTAATCTTTAATGGTGATTAACACGGATGGATAAGTTTCCTATCCGCTTAAAAAGTTTTTTGCTTTTTGTTATTCCCTTTCACAGAAAGAAAGGAAAAGTAAAGAAAGAATAAGAACTTCTTGAGATAGAGATTTTTTAAAAAAAGAATTACCTGAATAGCAGACAAGTGCTCCTTGTAAAACTGATTGACTGTATCCTGAAGATATTTCTGATTAAAGTCAGAGCAAATCTTAGCATCAATCAAGCAACTCTTAATCTTATTCCAATTCTTGGTACTATTAACTCTCTTCTGCAACCAGTTAGAGTAATCTCCCAATCTATACTCCTTATACCCCCTTTCCGACAACACCCGGCCAGCGCCTTTGTTCGTGACGACGAAAGCGAAGATGGTGAAGCAGAAGAGAACCATTATCAAGACGAACATTACGAGAAGATACACCCAGAGGAGCCACGACACGCGACAGCACGCGCCTATGAGTCCAGCGAGAGAGACGACCATGAGGAACACTCCGAGGATGATCACCGGAGTGTCGAGAAACTTCCCGCACTCGGTTGTACCACGGTTGCGCAGCCAGATCCCCGCCCATAAGATGGGGATTGACAGCAGGAAGGTAATGAAGTTGAGGATTCCAACTAGATTGTTACTGATTCGGAACATGGTTGCAAGGTATTCGAAAACTTCTCGCCGGTGTTTGGATAGTGAGAAAGTAGGGGTCTTGTGGGAGATATAAGAAGAGAACGTGTCGTGGGGAAAGGGGAGGATAAACGGTAAGCGTGAGGGAGGGGGTTACAAGGAAAGTGGAGAGAGAGAGACGGTTATAGCTTCACGCGCTCCACTCACGCGTATTCCTTAAAAATTAAATACCTTGTTTAATTATTGCCCGTAACGGATACCAACGGTCAACGAAGAGATGCGTGATTGTTTCGATTAATATGATATGATCTAAAAAGATAAAACTTCAAATAAAATTTTAATAAAAATTAAAAATTATATTCGAGGACAAGAAGAAGTCTTTGAAGACGAGAAAAGCCTTTTGCTTCCATAGGGGTTCTCACACGTCTGCTTTGAGTGAAAAGGTTTGTAGCTTATTGTAAAAACCCAATGCAATTTGTTGTGTTCCTGTTTCGTCACCCAATGACTCTTCCCTGTATAATTCTGACTTCTTCCATGTCTGAATTTTACTCTTTCGATGCATAAAGTTTCCAATGTTCCTCGTAATTGTACAACGTCAACGCTTGACTTGCTCCTTCAGTTTGTGCCTTTCACGCTTTGCTTTGTGGTTTCCTTATTTTGTAAAAGGAAAAAAAAAAAGGAATTTCTTAATGAGATAAATACCAGTTTTTTCCTTTTTCATTTTCAGGAGAATTGTTTTGTTTCTTTATCGAGACAGGACGAGTTCAGTAGCTTTCTTAATGTTGCAGTTTTGGACGAAAGTTCGTGAGGTGTTTAAGTTGGCTACCGTCGCTGTCTTTCAAATATCAATACCAATACGTAAGTAGTTCTAACCCTGAAAGACCGTCATCTCGTGCCAATACGTGAACTCTGGAACCACAGAGTGTCATTGGCGCAAGAAAAAACCCAAAGGCTGTCGTCTTCTTGACTTTTCAGGCTTTTTAAAATCATGGTGGTTAAGATAAGAGTGGTCTTACTCATAACGACTGTGAAATGAAAGCCAAATTATTTAAATTAATTATATTTAAATAAATTTATTTTGATTAAATTAATTCTACATCTTAACGTAGGCTTTACAATCATTTTGTCGCTTAATTGAAGTCGAATTTTATTTATGGGGTATAACACTTTTTTTTTTTTTTGGGTAGATCATGCTCATAGCTCATATGTTACCCATCAAAAGCATCAAGCAAACAGCCGCTGAGTAATATGAATGGATTTTTGTTTTTAAGCTACGTGGTATCATTGTCATGTCGCCATGATTGATAAATACAACTATTGGTAACCATATTGGCGTGTCTATTTCTTCTTGTTTTTCTTAAGTTGATGGACCCAGATGATTAGTTCAGTGAAATAGTCCATCTAGTTTCACATTGCATATTCCTGGTGTGTAGAGAGAAAGTGAATGGAAGTTTCAATGCCAATATGAAGACATATCTAGCTGAAGTGTTTATCTTAAGCTCAGAAATATGGTAAGCAAAATATAGTTCAACAACTCCACAGACCATTCCATCGCCATGTTTGTCCTAGTCAATGATTTCAAAACCCAATTCATGATTTATATCATAGGGAAAAGGAAACAGCAGAGCAAGAGTTCACATTTTGCTTATTAATAGGCTTTCTTTTGCCTTTGTTGAAGTGAGAAACTCTTTTGCCCATTCCTCTTCCATGTGGCTTCATTGGAAGTTCAATGAGATCCATCAATAGTTGTCGGGTATATGGCGACTGACCTTAAAATATTTTGACTTAAAAGCCATCTTTCGTGCTTAATTTTCAAATAGCAAAACAAACATGTAGGAGAGATGACAACTTAGTAAAGATCAAAATTCAACGAATTAATTTCAGTTTAATCGAATTTGAATCTGAATTTAATAAAAAATATTTAGATTGGACTGTTATTAAAATATTAATTAGATCATCTGATATTATCGAACCAAATTATATTTGATTAAATTAGAATTCAGACCTGATTTTTTTTTTTTTTTTTCAACATGAGTCTTAACATGCAGCGTACAAAAATAAACCTAAAAGCAATGATAAATTAAAATAACAAAACAATTTTAAAAAAATCCAGACATTTCCTTCACACTATAAGAGTCAAACACTAAGCATTACTGAATCATTATCAATGGACAACCAAGACGTACCAGAAGTACATTGAGCAATGTCACCCAAGAAGATTCATTTGAGTGCTGGACAGAGATCAAAGAGGTCCGGGAAACGTTCCATTCTCTCTCTGTTCATTCCACCTCTCAACCTGCAGCAATTTAAGCACATCGAAGAAGGAACAAAATGTGACTTGAGGAACAGAGAATGCTTGCTTTCGTTATACAAATTGAAAACAATCCAACTGTAAGGAACTTATCTATTCTAACAAAGCCATCAATAATGGAAGAATCAAAACTTCTAGACTTTAACACCCTATAAGCTTACAACCCACAAATCAACTCATATCTACTGCTGGATGTAAAATTGGATGAAAACACAACACTAGCATCATATAATTCAAGTGTGAATACAATAGTGCTGCATTAGTCAAACAAATAAAAGAAATCAGATGATGGTAGTCGACATCCAAACAAAACGTCAAAAACCCAAAAATCATCCAATCAGAATTACATTACTTTTTTCAACTTTCTTAATGGGGATAATAGTCCAATCTTTTTGTGTTTTTTTAAATTTGATGTCCAAGTTTTTAATTTTTTTAATTAAGTGACTAACTTGTCATAACAACAACAATTCACTTCAAAATGTTAGTTTTGTTAATATTTTATTAATTTAACTAGCGAAATTTTTTTTGTCCATAACATGTAGATATCTACAGAAAAAACTAATTGCTAACTAATCATTTATATAGACTAAAACACCCAATTGAATATTTTAGTCCACGTAAATGATTAATTAGCAATTAATTTTCTACATAGACGCTACATTTTATAAACACTTAATTGAAAAAAATCCTAAAAGATTTGACACTTTAAAATTTGTTATCCCTTCTTTATGTTGCCCTTGAAAAGCTTGCAATGGCAAATATTGATTTCATTAGCAGGCAATAAGCAGAAAACAGGTGATGCAACAAAATCATCACAAGTTTATCATATTGCATGAATCATCAAATCCTACACCACCCATGATCTACCACTGCTCTTTAGAAACAAGAACAGCTGCAACTAAAATAAAGTAGCAACACGAATACAATCCAATTCCAATTGAATGCAAAGTTTAACAATTTAAAAGATAATCTAGGTTTCAAAATATTATGAAGTGACGTCTTAATCCAATATGGTTAAAGGTAAAAAGTGATCTGCTCACCCATTCTCCAGGGCAAAGGGCACGATAATATTTCGCAAATCTTTCACAATCATTAGATTCATCACCCTTTGCTGCCACGCACCTGTATGGTATAATGCGAGCTCAAGTAAGATGACTTTATACATACATACATATATAAGAAATTTCAATGAAAATCATACAAAGAATGTACCTGTGAAACTCAATGTAGCGAGTGAAACAGTGCCTAGTTTGATTTGTTGTAGGGAATCGAAAGTCAGCAGGAGCAGTTTTCAGCTCAATCTAAGAAAATGTTTATTACACAGACACACAAAAAGGCTAATATCATAATTATCGATGAAACAAGAGAATGCACCTAATGGCTATGATTTAAACAATTTGGTCAACACAGGGAAAACGAATAGTTTAACAATCAGAAATCTCAAGAGAAAAGTTGAAAGTTTTATCAAACATTTTCCATTTCTCGAGAACCAAACGAAGGATTCTATAACAAAATCAAACATAAATTTATCTAGAAACATAGAAAGAGCGAGAGAGAGAGGGAAACTGACCTCTTCGGCCATGGCTAGTAATGATAAAATCCGGTCGGAGGCGGAGGAATTTGGGGTTGGATCGTTCGTTCGTTCTTTTGTTCGGCGATTCGCTGAAATTTATCAACGCTTACCTGCTTGGAACTCTTAACGTATGTGGGACTCGCAATCTGAAAGTGGAGTATCACGAAACGCTGCGTTCTGGATTCAGGTAGCAAGCCCAAGTAATTATAAACAGTATTAACCACCCGATCCAATACCCAAATTTTCCTAAATAAATATTAAACCTTGGTCTTTTTTTCTTCTTTTCTTTTAATCGTAATTATTATTTTCGAGTATTTAATAGATAATAAATGTAGGTAATTATGTATAAAGTACTTTAAAATTTGACGATAAATAATCAAATAACAAAATTTATTCAATATTTATAAATTTAGCATCAAATTTTTAAAAATTTTCAATTTAGTGACCAACCTTTTAAAATTTGTATAAATCGATTAAAATATTGTTTTTATTGATGTAGCTAATAAATAGATATCCATGTAAAATTTGGCGAATATGCTATTTAAGCAAAAACAAAATTTTGACCTTATTTAAAATTTAAAATGTTCAACAATAAATTGAAAATTTTTAAAAAAATTAGGCACTATTTAATTTGATATTCCAACTAAATTTAACACTGATGTTAGAGAAAATTTTAAAGTCCCCAAATGAGCATTTTGAGTTACAAATTAAGCATGTTATTAATTATTTATTGTCTTGTTGGTTCGGTTTAGGGATGGCAATGTGTCAAGTAAGATTTAGGCCTCTTCTGCTTGAGGTAGCAAGCTCGAGCCTGAGCTCAACTAAGCCAAAGGTAGCCTGAACCTGAGTCATAACTTGACTCGGTCCAACCACATTTTTTTTAATTTAAGATGTCAAAATGATATCGTTTTTTACCAAATGACGTCATTTTGCACATAAAGATCGAGCCTGGCCTAAGATTAGCCCCACATGCGATTTTTTTAAGGACCTAGTCAACCGAGGCATGGCCCTTGACTTCAGGTTAGGGTCAGGCAGGTTAAGCCGAACCTAAATCTAGTTGTCATCTCTATTTCGATTACCTCAAAATTATTTATATTTTTTTCAAGAGGATTTTAGCTAAATTTATTTTAATTATTTTATCTTCATAATAACTAGGATATGGTCCTATTATTACACAAGCCAATTTAATCTCCCCAAGATAATGGAATTTTAGGGTATTCAAGTTATCAGTTAAAAGACATTTATAACAGCCGTCGCATGTAAATTGTACAAATCTGATTATGTCTAGGCTTAGAACAAACAAGTAGGAACTTTGCCTCTTTAACAAGATCTTCTTTTGAATTAATCTAACATCACAATCATTTGATATTCAACAGTTTTGTTGGTTTTGACTAAATCTACCAGAAGGTTTGTGATGAAACAATCAGGTAAATGTGTCAAAACCAAATCTTTCTCTCTATTCTTCCTAGTATCTCTCGAACAACTTTTGACTATGGAGGAGTAATCTCATCACCCTTACCCTCTTCACTCTCCAAACCAACCTCATGACCACCACTTGTCAAGATCATAGCAAAACACATGTTACTTTCCCATAACATGAAGTGGGATACATAGAAGTGTGAAGTGGGATATATAGAAGTGCTTATTCACTTTTTTGTGATCATTCCCTGATCCTTACTCAGTGATTCACATGGCAGAGAATCCTAAAGCTGTGGAGACAATAGCAGTAATGGCGGCACCTGCAGAAGAACCCAAAAAACCTAAAGCCAACAACGAAGCTCCTCAAGGGAAGAGCCTTTCGGGTCTAGTGTCCATTGTGACTTGTATTCTTTCTCTTCCAATTCTTGCGTCGGCCATATGGCTACTGTACATGAAAGATTATGATTGTGAGAAGCTAATAAGATTGCCCTCTTTACAAACTGGTCTTGGCATTGGCTTGATCTTCCTGTTCTTGGTCAGCAACGTTGCTGTGTTCTTAAGGTCTCGTCTACCAGTTCCAGGCTTGTTTATGATTATGGTGCCGCTGATCGTGATCCTCACTATGGGGCTAGCACTTGTGGGAGCGAACAAGTTGGAGAGTGGGAAGATAGTGGCCACACCAATGTGGTTCAAGCGCAAGATTCATCAAAGCCATAACTGGGAGAACATCAAAGCATGCCTTTATAGCACAGAAATATGTGAGGATCTCGCATCTAGGTCATTAGCACTGAAAGGTTTTGACTTCAGTGTCAAGAAACTATCGTTCATAGAGGTTTGTAGTCCCAATGTATATATAATCCGCCTTAGTTCCGTGTGTTCCTTACATTAAAGCAATTGATCAGTGTTTTTAATAAACTAATACTTGTTCTTGTTGCTGTGTTCCGCGAATGAAGTTTGGATGCTGTAAGCCTCCTGAAATATGCGGAATGGAGTATGTGAATGCCACATTTTGGAAGAGAGATGGAAGTAGAAACATGGACAATCCATATGTTAGCGACTGTAATAAATGGAGCAATGATCCCATAAAGCTGTGCTATGATTGTGACACATGTAAACAAGGGTTTATGAAGACGATGGAAAGCAAATGGTGGAAGCTTGGACTGTTCCTCATTTTGACATCATTACTTCTAATCGTTTCTCATATATTGCTATTCGTTGCTGTAATGTGGGAGCGTTATGGAGGGTAGGAGAACCATTGAGTCCTGAGGGAAATTGGCTCTGTAGTGTTCTTTTTTGGGTTTTTCTTAGATTTCGTTTTTAAGTTCATAGCTGTTCTCTTTTTGTAGCTTAATAAAGTAAAATGATTGGAGTTTTAGTTATTTCCTTTTCCTTCATTAGCTTTTAAGCTTTTCCCTCCTTCCATGTTTGCAAAAATATAATCTTAATTGGTATCAGATGCTTGATTATAGCATTATTGAAGTATGTATGAACTGATTGGTACAGTAGGGAAACATACGAACTTATGGAAATCCTTGACGATATGAATGGCTGAGTTTTGACGAATAGAAAACTTAAAATGTCGAATACTGTCATATCAGCTGTTATGGCAATAGAAACAGAATACAATTCCTTAAAAGACACGAATCTTAACCATGTCAATTACCACATTCGCATGCATGCATGTTTACCAATTGATTGCCAAGAAAGCGTCCAGTATACACTGTACAAATAACCTTAATCTAAATTGTATACATGTTAAAGGTTGCAAAACTACGATAAGCCTCCACAATCTTACGAGCGGGCACAAATAGAAGCTTCATTAATTCAACAGCTAGCCATTTATAAAAGGTGAGATTGTTCAACTCCCTATGCTAGACACCAGAGAACGGAAAATGATGAACTTTAAAGGATAATTAGTCACGTTTTCTGATTAGACACCGGCTCAAAAGGCTCTCCAACAGCCGAGTTGTCACCGTTATTAGACAAAGCTACACGGACAACAGAACCAGAGGCAGCTACAGGATTGGCAGTTGTAGTATTGGCAGCTGTATATGGCACTTCTACGGGACGCCCAGCATCCATTTGAACAGGGGGCCTTCTATATGCATCAGTGTAGTTACTACCACTATGCACATGGGGTGTGCATGAATGATCAGCACCAGCATAGCTGCTACCATATGCATTTGGAGCTGATACGGCAAATACTAGCAGTTTAGAACAAAAAGGAAAGAAAATGCGATGTGAAGTTTTAGAGCAAAAATAACCACAAAAAAGGTAAGGAAAACCTACCACGAACTCTTGTCTCAGCATTCATGACCTCAGCATTCAACTTTTCCACCTCTCTTGCCATTCCAATTAGATCCTGCTCCATGGCCTGCATTTGCTGGACCATCTCCATGTTTGTTCCTTTTTCGTGCTCAAATATAGCTCTGCTCAATCCAAGGAGAAAAGTAAGTTCTCTAACACTCGCAAAACAATACAGTGATAAATATAGCATATCTACATGTCAACTATAAGATCAGTGAAAGTACAAGCATCTATGCTTACAAGATAACCACTCACCAACTAATATAGTATCACTTAACCACTCATCAGAACTAATATAGTATCACCCCATAACACCAGCAGTGATGCAAATTTGGTGAAATAAACCACCCTCTTCCTTCACCTCCAATGCTGTTTTCACCTCTCCCCCAAACCCCGAACCCCAAAATTATAGAACAAAAAGGTAATACATTTATCTCCCATTTTATTTACATCTTCTAAGGCACCTCTTCATTAGAAATTTAGAACACAACAAGTGGCATATCTCGTTCCATTGTAATCTGTGCGTATGTCGTCCCATTGTCATCTGAAGAAACTGATTAATTCAAGTAGAAGCAAAGGAATACTCACCAGGCAATTGATGAGACAACAAGGTTGAATAACCAGAAGGGTAAGCATGGAACAGTATGGATTAATGAGCAGCAAAATACTGATATATTGGACAAAATGCTGAATTACTAAACAAACAGATACAGTTAGGGACCAAGTCCAGATTCTATCGCATCTTTATATAGAGGATAGGTGCCGGAGGAGCAGTTCAGATTTTCAACAAATCTGTCACTTAGCAGTTAATACTTTTTCTTCTCAATAATTATCACATGAAAAGCAGAAAGAAATTTTGTGATCATGGTACACTCATGACTCATTATAGTGAAAAGAATAATCATAAGAACATTCATGACTTACCGTAACCTCTTATATTCACGCTTCACATTGTCACGCTCAGCAAGCAAATCTGGTAGACTCCTAATATCAGTATGCAGTTTTTTCAACAATTGTGGAGCCTGTAGAAGTTGTACAGCCAACACCTCTCGTTCTTTAAACAGGCTCTGTGCCTCCATATGTGCCTGTTTCAACTCATTTTTCACATGCTCACCAACCCTAATATCTGATTCCATTTTTGCAATCTTGTCCCGTAAAATCATAATCTGAGCATCACTTTCATTTTGTATGCTTCTTATGTGTGTCCTGAGTCGTTGAGCTTCCTGCTGAGTAGCGACAAGGTCCTGCTTCAAGGCCACCTGACTATCCACAAGTCTACGATTATCCAAATCAAGTTGTTCAATTTCAGCTGCCTGAACAGAAATCTTATTCTCTAAAAGATCAAGAGGAGGAGATGAACCACGTTGGATCACTTTTGGTGCATGGACAACACGCCTCTCTACTGTTGACGGGATATGCCCTCTTGCAGCCATTAATGTGAAAGTTCAATTTAACTCAAACAATCACAATTTCTGAAGTGTAAATCCCTGTTTGCAACAAGAGAAAAGTTCAAACAACAATAGCTAATTGAACAATATCTTGGTGACTTAAAATCTACTGAGTTTTGGCTGCGGAGGCTCTAACTACGAGCATAAACCAAACCGCAGCAGAAAATGCACACATACTTCAGAAAGCATCTAAATTCTCAGTTAACTCAACCGCTGAAATCGCAGCAAAGCTAAGGCACTTCACGTTTAACCAAAATTTTAAAAACTCTCTTCAGATAACGTCTAGCATATACCTAAGTTAGACATTCACTTCCTTTGAGAAAGGACTTCAATGACACTGCCCAACAGTCCCCATGTCCCATCATCATAAACTTATATTCAAATGTAACAGCATTACAAGTTCTAGATTCTATGTCAAGCATTGCAAGCTCTAGTCTTTATGTCCCTTATGTTCATCATCATAATCACCCAGTCCGAAATTCCGCAATAAAGCAGGGTCTGGGGAGGTCCAGTAGTACGCAGCCTTAATCCTACATAGTAGAGAGGTTGTTTTCGGTGGACCCACATGCAAATGAGACAATATATGAATAATGCAGGTTACAGCAACAATTCATTTAAAAAAAAAACAACTAATGGAGAAGGAGTTTATGTATCACAGAATCGTAAGCAGGTGAAAACACATACGTTCACCACTTGGAGAAACATGCCAAGTCTCCCCTGGCGAGACCCTATACCAGCAAAGAACTTCTCTTCCCACTTGTCTCTCCATTTAGTTCCCAATTCAGTCTCAGCCCATTTATCCATCCATTTGAGAACAGATCCCCTTCCATCATAATGCTCTCCCCAATTCTCCCACTTTTACTGATATATGTTCAGTTAAAACTATGGATTCAATGTATAAATGTTTATATGCAAGAAAATGCGGCCAGGTACCATTAAAATCTACTTTAATGATCTGAGATATCTCAAGTTCCATGCCAGTTTTATGATTACCATTGATCATAATTAGCAAAAGCTCGACTATCTCACAGTAATTGACAAGAAAACATAAGCGATCTAACTGAATCGTGACTATCCGTAGAAGGCATAAAGTTGCATGCATAATAGGACTCAATGCTACTCATTTGCATCCTCAGTTTGCCTAAAAAGATCTTGACAATAAACCAACAGCTACAGTCATCAACGTATACAGAAGGAGTAACTTTTAACCAAATATGTAACTCCATAGAATGATAGAAATTCCCTCACTTATCATCGATAATTTTTCATTTTATTGAGAAGCAAAAATCTTTGACACTTCAGAAAAGTTCAATTGATTGGGTATCATCAAGTATAT